>CAUYQV010065462.1:0-24719 GCA_963574575.1 Galagoides demidoff | reverse complement strand
TGATATCTCAAAGTAGTTTTGATTTGCATTTCTCTGATGATTAAGGATGGTGAGCATTTTTTCATATATCTGTAGGCCATGCGCCAATCTTCTTTAGAGAAATTTCTCTTCAAGTCCCTTGCCCACCCTGAGATGGGATCATTCGTTTTCTTCTTGCTAATACGTTTGAGTTCTCTATGGATTCTGGTTATTAAACTTTTGTCGGAGACATAACCTGTGAAAATCTTCTCCCATTCTGATGGCTGTCTGCTTGCCTTACTTATTGTGTTCTTGGCTGGGCAGAAGCTCTTTAGTTTGATCACATCCCAATAGTGTATTTTTGATGTTGCTTCAATTGCCCGGGGTGTCCTCCTTATAAAATGTTCACCCAGGCCAATTTTTTCAAGTGTTTCGCCTACACTTTCTTCTAGTATTTTTATGGTTTCATGTCTTAAGTTTAAATCTTTAATCCAGTGAGAGTCTAACTTAAGTTAATGGTGAAAGGTGTGGGTCCAGTTTCAGTCTTCTACAGGTTGCCAGCCAGTTTTCCCAGTGCCATTTGTTAAATAGGGAATCTTTTCCCCACTCAATGTTTTTAATTGGCTTGTCAAAGATCAGGTACCGGTAAGTAGTTGGATTCATCTGTTGATTCTCTATTCGGTTCCATACATCTACCTCTCTATTTTTGTGCCAGTACCATGCTGAAAAAACCAACTTTTTAATTTATTGTTATATTATATAATCCTTTTGTTTTCAATTTCATTTTAATGTGCTCCAATTTTGGTTATTTCTTTTATTCTGCTGTGTTTGGGTTTGGAATGTTCTTTCTTTTACAGTTGCTTGAGATGTCCCATTAAGTTGTTACCGTCCTCTCTTTCTGTTCTCTTGAGGGAGGTTTGCAGTGCTGTAAATTTCCATCCTAGGACTGCCTTTGCAGTATCCCAAAGGTTCTGATGATTTTTGTTTTCATTTTCATTTTGTTCCAAAAATTTGGTAATTTTGTTCTTAATCTTATCTGTGATCCAGTTATCATTCAGCATGAGGCTATTTAGCTTCTATGTTTTTGTGTGAGTATGCGGATTCCTATTGTTATTGAGTTCAACTTTTATTCCATGATGGTCCAAGAAGATGCAGGGAATAATTTCTATTCTTTTAAATTTGTTGAGGTTAGACTTGTGACCTAAAATGTGATCAGATTTAGAGTATGTTTCATGGGCTGATGAGAATGATGTGTATTCAGTTTTGTTAGGATGAAGTGTTTTGTAGAGGTCTATTAAATCCAATTGTTGAATCATTAATTTCAAGTCTATAATTTTTTTGCTTAGCTTTTTACTGGATAATCTATCCGTCACTACCAAATGAGTGTTAAAATCTGTGACCATTATGATGCTGGAGGGAATCAAGTTGCTCATGCCTGTTAGAGTGTCTCTTATAAATTGAGGTGCATTCTGGTTGGGTGCATAAATGTTAATAATTGAAATCTCATCATGGTCAGTGTTACCCTTAACAAACATGAAGTGACCATTCTTATCTTTCCTTACTTTTTTTTGTTTAAAGCCTATTGTATCTGGGAATAAAATTGCAACACCTGCTTTTTTCTGATTTCCATTTGCCTGAAATATGGAGGAACATCCCTTTATCCTGAGTCTATATTTATCTTTTAGGATAAGATGAGATTCTTGTATGCAGCAGATATCTGGCCTGAGCTTTTGTATCCAGTCAGCCAACCTGTTGTCTAAAGAGGACAATTTAAGCCATTCACATTAATTGAGAATATTTATAAGCCTGGTAAAATTTTGAGTATCAATTTTTTTGAAAGTCCAGTGGACCTTTTTAATCATTTCACCACGGTGAAAGTTGGAATTTGATCAAAAGTTTCTGATTGAGTTTACTTTTGTGGTGGAGGATTATGCTGTTCATTATGGAAGATAGGTCTGAGAATATCCTGGAGAGCTGGTTTAGTTATGTCAGATTTCTTAAAGATATGAAAGTCATTAAAGTATTTAATTTGTCCATCATAAATGAAACTCAGTTTAGCTGGATATGGGATCCTGGGTTGAAAGTTATTTTGTTTTAGGAGGTCAAAGGTCTATGACCACCCTCTTCTAGCTTGAAAGTTTTCAGCAGAGAGCTATGCAGTCATTCTAATATTCTTCCCCCTTTAGGTTATGGTTTTCTTACATCTGGATGCTTGTTGAATTTTGTGCTTCATATTAACTTTGGTGAAGTTAATTATAATGTTCCTAGGAGATGTCTTATTCAGTTTGAGTCATGCTGGGGTTTTTCATCTGTCTGCTATCTGAATTTCAGAATCTCTTGGCATGTCTGGAAAGTTCTCATTCATTATCTCATGATGTAGAGCCTCTGTGCCTTTCGAAGCAACCTAGTTGTATTCAGGAATTCCTATAAGGTGAATATTAGTTTTCTTCAAATTATCCCAGAGCTCTCATCTATTTTTGCTTTCCACTTCTCTTCCTCTTTGAGTGTTTGGGAGCATTCAAAAACTTTGTCTTCAATGTCAGAAATCTTTTCTTCTGCCTGCTCCATTCTGTTACTGAAGGATTCTACTGTATTTCTCAGTTCTTTGAGGGTTGCAAAATCTTGTCTCAATGTGTCAAAATCTTTGGTGATTTTGTCTTTGAATTCATTGAATTCATGAGACAACTTTTGTAATGCTCCTTGAATTTCTAATTCAAACTTTAACTCCATTTTTATTAATCTTATTTGCAATCCAAATTCTGAATTCGATTTCTGACATCTCAGCCATTTGTTTATGAATGAGATCTTCTGTTGTGTCCACTATGACATTTCTTTGGGGAGTTGATTTACTCTGGTTATTCATGTTACTGGAATTTATTGCTGATTCCACCCCATGATTATTTTATACTGTTTCACTAGATGAGCTGAGAAGGTGAAGTTGGTTTAGTGGCTCCTGGAGTAGTGATTAACCATCCCTTTGCCCAAAAACTGGGATTGGTGTCTGTACCTTTTCCTCTAGAGTTTTGCAAAGAAACTGTACAGTGCTATGGCCATAGACACTGGGGACTTGCTTGGTATGATGGGGCTAAGTGGCTCTATTTTGTTTTCAGCTGGTCTTTGTCCTATCCTAGTGAATCTGTTACTCTGGGTTGAAGTCTCAGCTGTGGAGAAATACCAGGAATTAAGTCACCCCGCCCCCCACAGGCAACAACTGGAAAAGGAAAATCAAACATTCCCACAACCACACACCCAGGATACCACTTTGGATAGTCCTCAGGTTATTGGCCCAGTTCAAGAGATCCAAATCAATTGTCCCAGTCAGCCCCTGGTCTCAGGTGGGAGAGTTCAAAAGGTCTTGAGCAACTAGATAGCAGGGGTCTGCTGGCAGCTCGAGTATATCTCACTCCGGTGGTCTGTGGAGTCAGAAGTACCCACCCAGCAAGTGAACTAGTCTGGGAGTCTTGATGCTTCCTTCCCCACCTTGCACCTCTGTCATACTCAGTCACTGGTAACCCCACAGGGCTGTGACCCTGTTCCCTTCAATGAGCAGATGCCCCAGGGGTTTGTGCCTGCTTGAGTCACAGGGAGATCTATGCCTCCTCAGCCAGGTTGTATACTCTGCCATCATCCAACAGTGGGAGCTGAGGCCTGACAGCCTCAGGTGCTTGTTGGAAGCTGGGGTGGTTCACTCAGTTCTGGCCCTGCCCGTGATTGATCTTTGACACTTATATTTTCCCAGAATTTATGTTTCTGTCCTGGCTATATTCCCCTGTGGACCAGGTGATGTTTTAGTTCACAGAAACCATGACTCATCCCTGGTCTCTGCCGCTGCCCAGAGCTCACATCTCTGTCTCGGCTGCAGTTTCTATTGGGGCAGGTGTGGTTAGAGCTCACACTCAGGTCTCAGTTCCAGCCTCTCCCTGCCTTCTTTTGTCTCTGCTGTGATCCCCTGGGATCCAGGTGCTTCTTAGGTTCACTAAAGCAATCCTTCTGACTCAGCTCCACCCTGGGAGTATGCTGTCCCTGTGCGCACGTATTCTAGTCTCCATCCCCTCCGCACCCCACCTAGGCCTCAGGCATACCCTTTACTCACAGGACCTGCATTTCAGTTCCAGATCTGTTCTGCCAGTGGCTGCCACCAGAGAAGATGTCTGGCTTCTTCTGATTGCACAGAGAGGCAGGGAGTGTCTCTCCAAAATATTCCCAGGGTGTGAGCCCTATTGTTCCCACCTCTGCTGCTGTTGCTCTGTGCCATGGGGCACCACCTCTTTCTCTCCCATATGGTTCCCTCAGTTCACCATTCTCTCCTTACTCCTCCGATGCAGAATTGGGACAGACCTGCAACAGCCCACACCCTGTCCACACCTCTTGAGAAAATGCCCAATGATCTGGACTCCATGGGGGACAGGCTTCCAGACCTCTGAATGAGAGTGGAGGGGAGTGCTGTGAGTATTCCACAGGGGAATATAGCCAGGACAGAAACATAAATTCTGGGAAAATATAAGTGTCATAACTTACCAGGTTACTTGCTAAACTTCTGTCCTTTCACTCTCCTTCTGGATGGGAGCCTCTGTGGAAAGCTGGCTCCAGTTGGCCATCTTGCCTCTGTCTTCCTATTTTGTCTTCATTTTTTAATGACAGTTTTGCTATATATAGTATTCTTGGGTAACAGAATTTTTTTCTTTTAGAATTTTGAATAACTGTGTCATTTGACTGTTCTCTGGTATTCATTATTTAAAATTGGAAATCAGCCATTAATTGTGTCACTGATCCTAAATAGGTGAGTTTTTTCTCCCTGCTTTTAAGATTTTCTTTTTGTCTCGAGCTTTCAGTAGTTGTAACATAATGTGTCTAGGTGTGGATCTCTTCAGGAATGATCCTACTTGGGGCTTATTGTACTTCTTGAATCTATAGATTAATGATTTTCATCAAATTTGGGATGTTTTTGGTTATTTTTTCAAATAAATTTTGCCATTTTTCTTTTTCTCCTTTCCTTCTAGGGCTTCTAATATGCATTTTAGATTGCTTCCTGTTGTCCTCTATTTTCAGAGACTGCTCATTTTTCCTTGAGCTTTTTCACCTCTGTTTTTCAGGTTATGTAATTTCTATTTATCTATTTTTGAGTCTCTCATTTTTTTCTTGCTTTCTCAAATCTGTTATTAAGAATACGTAGTGTGTTTTACATTTTTGTTTCTCTACTTTTCAACTCTAGATTATCTATTTGGTTCTTTTTTTAAAATAAAATATAATTTTCTATGTATTTATCTCAGTCCTCTATTGAATCATTGTCAATTTTTCTTTAATTATTTAAAGATGATTTCTTTCAATTTTCAAAACAGTATTTATAAAATCTTCTTTCAAATCTTTTTTTGCTGCATCCATAGAGAGTTAGTTCTGTTGACTTCTATTTTTCTAAAGTGTGGTTTTTATGCATGGCTTATAACGTGTTACTGTAAATTGATATTTTAGGTAAGTAGTATGTTGGCAGCCAATCTGTAATCTTTTCTTCCCCATGAGATTTTATTAGATTTTTGGACTTAGTCCTTTTCTCCTGTGCTATAACTGGTATTTATAGTTAATAAAAATTCTTATTGTTAGTTTTTCATTTGGCTGTGATCAGTCGGTGATTGTTCAGAGGTTGTATTTCAAATGTCTATTTAAATGGCATATACTTTTTGCTATTGGATTTCTGTGTGGATTGATAGGTACTTTCAGTCTTGTGGCAATTAAGTCTTCCACACCCTTTCCTTTCCTCTTGGTCTCTTTGGTCTCATGTTTGTGTGTAGCCCCCTAATTAACCAGTCTTGTGTTGAGTCTCCTCTATGTGTGCACATAGCCTGCTAGTCAGCCAGGGTTGTGTGGAAAGCTTATACAGGCAGTCCCCAAGTTATAAACATCCAGCTTACATCCAACTATAATTTATGAATGGAGGCTTTTATATTAAGTCCTAGAGTTAGAAACATCTAACTGATATATGACGCACACTTATAAGGCTATTCCAACTTACTACTGTTTCATCTTACAACCAAATTCAACCTAAGAACAAACCTACAGAACCTACCTTATTAGTACCCCAGAGACTACGTATAGCTCATTTTCTGTCTCCCCAAATGCCAGACTCTCCCCATTGAAATGTTTGGCTGGCCTGCCAGTCTGTTGATTGTCCTAGCTATAACTGTGGTATAGTAACTGGTTAACTTATGGAAGAGATGTAGAAAAAGAATAAAGAAAAAATACAAATACTTCCATATTTACATGTCCAGAAGTCATTATTTTCTTGATTCTAGGGTATCAAGTTCAGTGCAAAATGCTCTCTTCCTTGTTGCCTCTTGTAGGGAATACATTGAATCTTTGGCATTCTTGAACTATCTGCCAGGCTAAGGATCAGCAGGGAGATGGGCAGAGAAGGATAGGTAGCTTAATATTTGGACCCAAGTTTGGAACTATGTTGTTTACATAACAACAAAGAATATCAGCACGTGGGGAAGAGCTATCAGGAGGAGAATAGAGATTTAGAGATCATCTAGGCCATCGAGTTCCCAGTTTGGTAGACTAGGAAAAAACCAAGCCATGGGAGTTTAAATTTTTAGTCTACCTTTTCATGATCACTTGGTAAATTAGTTAAATTTATACCTAAGTCTTCTGGTTTTTAGTTTTTATTCTTTCTATTATATCTGTTAAAGACACAAGAAAAGCACAGATTTTCATGGATACATAAAATCAGTTAGCTAAAAATGACCTAAAAGAATAATGATATCTTCTCATAATAATAACTTTGTGATATATTCATAATTATAACAATATTATCAGCAATCCTTAAAACAGCCATAACTTGTTGGATGCATTATATATTTGTATCACTGTGTTAAGTTCATTACAAATAAGTTTTTATTATATTCATTTTCAAAAATCAGGGGCCAATCATGCCTGTAATTCTAGCACTTTGGGAGGTGGAGGTGGGAGGATCACTTGAGGTCAGAAGCTTAATATCAGCCTAAATTAGCTGAGTGTGGTAGTGAGTGCCTATAGTCTGAGCTGCTTGGTGAAGCTTAGGCAGGAACATTCCTGGAGCTCAGGAGTTTGAGGTTACAGTGAGCTATGATCATACTATTGCACTCTGGCATGGGTAACAGAGTGAAACCCTGTTTCAAAGAAAACAAAAACCAAAAATTTAGGAAAGGCATCAAAAAATTTTTCGAAGACCTCTCCAATAGTAAAATTAATACAGTTGGAACCCAAGTTTGTATCTATTTGAATTCAAAACCTATGCCTTTAACTATCCCATTATATTGCCTCACATAATGTAGGTGAAACTACCTAACCCTGTGCCTAGCAGGTTTTAATTCTCATGGTGGAATAATTGTATCGTGTCACTCATTTTCTGTTTAAATATCTCCAGGGATGAGAAAAATCACTCCTTTCTCAAGTAGCTTTTACTCATATAATAGTTTCTGGTGTTAATAAAGGTTTATCATGTAGAACTGAGTAGTATGTTTGTCTTTTCCATAATGTTTGGCCTTCTGGATTTACACAGAATAAATCAGCTATCTATTCCATATGAGAGCAAAGTGTCTTTGGCTTTTCCTTTGCTAGGCTTTCAGTTTTTTTTCCCCAGGTAGTTTAAAAGATAAAAATTATTTTCCATCATTGTACTTTTCTTTGGGTGCACTCTAGATTATTAGTATCCTTCTGAGATTATTACAGCTGGAAGTAAACATTAATATCATAAGTAGGACACTAATAAAAATGATTATAGCTATTGTTTATTAAGCTCTTATCATGTTGTATGCACAGTTAAAATCCTTTATGTACCTTTACAATATTAGTAGAAGAAGACACTTAAAGTGGTGTTTCATCTGTTATTTCTACAGTAAGTAACCAGTAAGACAAAATTTGAACTGGAGTCTGCTAGACTCCAAACTCTTCATTATGCTGTATTTGGCTGGCATGTACAGCTTTGTTACCTCCTGTGTTCTGGATGTTCTGGTTCTATTAATTTAGACTGAAATTGCATTAATCTTTTTGGCAGCAGTCTCAGAGCATTGAATTATATTAAGCTTATATCAACTAAAACCCACGAATCTTAACAAGATCTTAAATATATGAGCTTCTGTCTGGTCTTATCTTATGTAATTAATTTTCAGTATAAATGTAGGACTCTTGTTGTCTTCACTTTTCATTTTGGGGATTTTAGCCCAAGTTTGTATATTGCTTAGATAATTTTGAATTTTTAGTCTGTTATTAACTCTTCCTCTAGATATATGACCATTTGCATCTTTGATAAATGTCTTTACTTTGTATTTATCTAGTCATTGATACAATTTCAAACAGATTAGAATTAGAGAACAAATAATTAATAGAGCATATATATTTTTCCCTATAACATTTTTTTTTTTTTTTTTTTTGCGGTTTTTGGCCAGGGCTGAGTTTGAACCCACCACCTCCGGTATATGGGGCTGGCGCCCTACTCCTTGAGCCACAGGCGCTGCCGCCCTATAACATTTTGAAATGGACTTTTCTAGAGTTTAGTACATATGTTTGGCAATGTTCACTGTTTTGTTTTCTTACTATAAAGATAATACGTAGCCGGTGTTGTGGCGGGCAACTGTAGTCCCAGCTACTTGAGATGCTGCGGCAAGAGAATTGCTTAAGCCCAAGAGTTGTAGGTTGCTGTGACCTGTGATGCTATAGCACTCTACCAAGTGCAACATGAGACTCTCTCAAAGACAGTTTGAGACTCTGTCAAAAAAAAAAAAAAGATAATATGGTTGCTTTATTTTTTATTTCAGAGTTCTGGTTGGAATGATGTTGAGGGTATCGTTATAATTGTTGCTTCTGTTGCATTTTAGGTGGGAACATTGCTGGAGCAATACATTTATCATTACATAGGAAATGAGAGTTTAGTAGGTGTTTTACTCATCTATTTTGACTTCTATCAGAAGATGTCAAAATAATTGAAATTTCCTTCACTCTTTATGGTGTGCTTTGGTAAAAGTTTTGTAATTTTTTCTGAGAAAGCATTGTCCATATTTCTTTTCCATTTATTTGGTATATTATTCCAGTGTTATAGTATAATTGCTTTTCTTTTTAGTTTCTCACTTTCATTATGTAAACTTGTGAGTTTTCATATAGGAGTAACTTCTGGAAGGAGAACTAAACTTCATTTTTAAATTCCCTGGATTTGGGGACTGACCAGGCTATGTAAACTTGTGTAAGTCGCTTACTTTGTGAACCTCAGTTTTCTCATATATAATATAGGGGCAATAATCCCAATAAATAACTATTTAGGATTCCAAAAAAGGTTTGGGATTTAAAAAATAGGTAACTAACTATTAGTGGCTTATATAAATAGTGCATTTATCTCACATAACAAGAAAGCAAGAGAAGGGTAGTCTGTCCAAATATGGTAGGTCAATAAAGACATTGGGGGTCTTTACATTTTTCTGAGTGAAAATCATACTGAAGTACAAAAAGCAGCTTGTCACTAATGGGAAATAATTATTTGGAATAAATGGAGAAGAGGCAGATCTGAAGAATGATGGCAACTCTAGAAACTTTCAAGTTTTGCATAGCAAAGTGAAAGATTTTAGGAGATGGAGTAAATGGAAGAATGATGCTAGCCTCCTCTTTCTCTCCTCAGTGACTCAAAATATTTCTGGATTGAAAGAGTGACTACTAGTCAGAATGATGCTGTCATCTAAAAAGTGCATGAAAAATAGAAACCTTCAGCAGGTGACTTAGAACAGCAGCCCTAAGTAGAGCTGAGTGGGCTAGTTGGCAAGTGGTTTAAAAATAGGCCAAGTATCCTGAGTGTACATGCTGGAGCTTTCATCTGGTCCTGTGATATCAGGTAAAGGAAATGACCTTCACAGTCACTAATAATCAAAGTTGTATTATTTATCCTATGGAAAATGGTAAAAGATGTTAACAAAGGCTCCAGAAGATAAATATGTCCTGGAGGTGAACTAGGAAGCAGAATGGAGGAGTGAGAATCTAAAATGAGGTCAAAGAGAGCTAAGAAACAGAGAAGTCACCAAAGAATTTGGGAATGATCACACAAACTTGCATGCCCCATGTCATGGAGTTGGAGATCCTTCTGGCTTATACTTTTTGCATATCTTCAGTCTGATGAAAATATATAAATTATAAGTATATAAATTATAAATTCTGTCATTTTTGGTGAAAGAAGACTTTGGTGTGTGCATGGTTCTTTGTTTTATTTTAGTTTTTACTGTCTGCTTGCTTTCTTTGTTTTTGTAGATATTGTTCGGAGTGATGTTGCCTTAGATAAACAGAAAGGTTGCAAGATTGCCCAGCACCCTGATGTTATGCTGGAGCTCCAGAGAGAGAAGGCAGCTCAGATGCATCTGGTTCTTCTAAAGGAGCAATTCTCTAATACTTACAGTAATCTTATATTAACAGGTAAGGCTATTGGAGTCAGGAGAAATCTTAGAGCATTTGTTAGCAACTTGATATTTGGGGGACACTAGAATGGGATCCAAATGAGTTATCTCCACCTCCTTTGTCACTTTTTAAACTGTGATGACTTGTCTTTTTAGGACAAATATTTCTTGTGGTTTGTAGATATATTTTGATTTGAAGTTATGGGTAGTTCAGCGTGTGTTTTCTCAAAAGACATAACCAATGAAACCTAATGAAGTCTTGTAAAAATATGCACTTGTAGATGTGTGCCAATAGATTTCAGAGAATTACTAAATTTGGTGTCTTTTAAGAAGAAGCTATTTTCTTCTTTCTGTGTATGCCCTTTCTGTGAACCCAGTGAATATAAAGATGAAATGTAAAAGAGATAATGATCCTCAGGCAGAATTGAGACTGTTTTATTCCTAGTGGAATTTGCAGATATCTGGGGAATTTGATTTTCTTTTTAAAATCAAAGACACTGTGAGACTGAGGCATAGTCCCTTACATCCTTGGTTCTAGGAGCAAAGTGAATATGTGTCAGAGCTATAAGGAGAAAAAAGCATCTTTTTGTAGGGCTGCCTACAAACTTTACTGGTTGAGTCTGTGAGTTTCATTTTTTTTGTCAGGTTTTGGAAAAGATGGTAGTAGCAGATTCTTATGTAAGAATCATTAAGAACTTGAGATGAATTAAGAAGAGTAGTCCAAGTTACTTGCATTTTCTTGAGATCATGCAAGACAGACCTATTGATCCAAATAAACTTTAATAAGTCAAAAATATGTGTTTTCTATTATTTATGAATATTTAAAAATACAAAGATGGAATGTTTCACAGGCTGTGCTTATCTCACACTTACTTTAATAAAATCTAAGTTAGGAAAATTTTAACTTTTTTTATAGGCTTCCTGGCCTTTTAGCAGGCATTGCTCAGTGGCAACCAAATTGTTTTGCTTTTTAAAAAGCACAAGTCTCTTCCAACTTTTCATCTTGTACCTGGTGGAAAACCCAACGGCATGAGATGAAAGCCAGACTTAAATGTGACATTTGTGAACAGAGACGAGGATTATGGATTCTATAAGTATAGGCTGTTTTTTGGCCTTTGATAGGTCATTAAGGAAGGAATACTTAAAAGTAATTTATGGTCAATGAATGCATTTCCCTAAATTGGTTAATGAAACTGGGCTTAAGTTTAGATATTTGGGAATAATAGAGATTTTTCTCTAAGTTTCTTCAATCTACCTCAAATGTATACTCTGTGTGTGTGTGTGTATATGTGTGTGTTTGTGTGGAGAGAGAGAAAAAGAGAGAGAAATGAAATGTTTTTATTGCATCCTTGTTCTAATATTTTTAGGCACATCTTACAGGGGTCAGACCTCATGTTCTTTAATGTGGCATAGAAAAAGCTTAGGGTAATTCTAACCTTAAACTGTGGATCCAGAGTGTGGCTTGAAGGCTTATTATCTTTGAAAACACAAGTGCTCTATTGAGTTCAGTGGAATCTCTTCTAATTCTCAGTAACATAATCCCTTTGGATGTTTATTCGCAGTTCAAACTGTTGGAATCAACATTGTCAACTTTTACCCTGACATCTTGCTTACTTTCCACTAAACAAACTTACCCTAGAGAAGAGCCTCTTTTCCTGCTCTCACTTCTCCCAAGCTGCTTCAAAGAGTCCTCAGGCATTTTCCACATTTTTCACCTAAATGCCTATGCAGAGGTGGTACCTTGCTGCAACAGAGGAGTTTGTGTGTGCCTAGTTTGTTTACATGAAAGTTCAAAAGGTTTTGGTCCAGGTGTTGGGAAGAGGTAGAGTCATTTCAGTTTAGCACCAATGGTAAAATTATTTTAATTTCCTTTAACTAAGTCTTTGATTTTACACAGTGTGGTTTTCTAATTGTTACAAAGTTTAATCCTTGATTTGTTGTATAAATCTTGAGAACATGGTCTCCAGACAGCTAAACATAATATTTAAACATAACTAAACTAACTTTTGTAAATATTTCCCTTTTCAGTGATGAATGTATATTGGTAAGGAGGGTGAGGTTGAAGGGGCAGAGACCTCTCAAATGAACTGACTTTCATTACCAGCACATTCAGAACACCTACTCTAAGATTTCGGGTTGGTGATATTCCACTTATTTTGAATAACTCTTCAGTGATGGCATTTATTTGGGAATAAAATGAAGAAACCGGGCCTCTCAAATCTCAGAAAGAGATCATTTACAGAGTTTCATGTATATGGGTAGCAGTGTATAACAATTATTTCCTGGTCAGTTAGTAGTGTATTCTTTATTTTTAAAAATGGGATAACCAAGATCCCAGTATAGTAAAAAAAAAAAAAATTCAGCAATTGAAATGTCAGGTGATTAAAAGCATGTTAAAAAAGATGGTGTTGAGTTTGTTCAGCTCTACCTCACAAGCAAGTCCTCATTCTTAGGTGTTCCACCTTTAGCTGATGAGACTGTCAACTGTTGAGATGAGAGGAATGCTTCATATTCTACATTTCAGCTAATGATCCCTCTTAAACAGCTATTCCTCAAGTAAGGACCAAAGATATTCTAGCTGTGAAGGTCTTTTAACCATTTTATAAAAGGAAACATCTCTACAGTCTGTAGTGATAGTCCAATTAATAGAAACTAATACAGACTAATAAACTTTAAGGCATATTATTATTACGTTGTTGATTCCTCATTGCAATGCATTTTTAGACAAGTAGATTGTTTTCATGTATTTTTGCATGGTTTGAAACTTGTCTTAAAGTTTCCATATGGATGACTTACATGATATTGGAAATAATGCACATTGGAAACTCTGCACCCAAGCACAGAGAGTTTTCGAAGCAAACTCTAAGGTTATAAGAAGGTAATGCTGTAATTCCAGTACAGCATCAGTGATGGAATGCTTTTAAATGGTGATGGGTCATGTGCTGCACTTTTCACATTGACTCCCTAACACAGGCATGTATATTTGCAGTTTGTTGAATCTGAGAGTGTTGTCACTGTGCATGTCACTTAGGGAGTAGCAAATAAGCGGAAGAATTGAGTAGGAGCCTTTAAGAAACAAAAGGGATCAGATGTCTTATACTTTTTTGTGCTCTCATTATTCTTAATATAAAAATGTTCTATATATTTGTTGAAATGTTTTGCTATGTGCCTAAAGAATTCATTTGAAGACTACTTTTTAGGAATAGTATTTATATGTATTAAATAACTTACAGGTTCAGATTCAGTTATTTGTCTCCCTCACCTCCCCTCCTCCCCCTCTTTGAGGTGTAAATTGAACTTTTTGGGGGATCTTTGTACTATAATCAAATGAGAAACATAAAAGTTAAGTTAGTCTTATGGGGAAGTACATTTTCTAGGATTTTGTTTAGAATATAAACTCCTGGAGGGCAAGGTATTGATTGTATACCCATGCACCATTCTGGATAGTAGGTAAAGCATAGTGAATGATCCTGAAACAAGGTCAAATTTTCTAAAAATTTATTTGTGGCATGAAAGTTATCTAGTCAATTCTATATCCAGGTAGCTTGAACCAGTAGTCATTATAAATTATGGCCTTACTCAAGATACCTCCAGTATTCCTTTCTTGGTACTCTTGTCATGTTATTTGCTGCCACTTTTGGTTTTCTATCTTTTCCTTGAGTAGTTATATTATAAACTGGATTGGATTTCTGGGGTTGGGTTTACTGTGTGACTGCGGCAAATAAATCAAGCAAAAGAGACTTGTACTTCCTTGTTGTGGCCCATTCTATTAACTTAAATTGACCAACTACCCAAATCAATAGTACAAGAACTGTTCTTTCAGTTAGTATAAACCATAAAGCTCAGGGGACTATTTCTAGGTAATCATAGGCTATAGTAGCCAGCAAGCACAAAAATTTTTGACTCAAATTCTTCCTCTGTAGCACTCTTCTTGATAACTGTTATTTAATAGTTGTCTGTGCCATTAAATTGATATTTTGATAGAATTTAAAAATAATTTCTGCCAACACCTGTCAATTTTAATTCTGCTTCAAAATTAATTTTTATTTTTCAGCTTTTTGCGTTGTTTTTCTTATTATTTTTAAAGATAGGGTCTTGCTCTGTTGCCCTGGCTGGAGTTCAGGGGTGCTATTATAGCTTAGTGCAGCCTTTAATTCCTGGGCTCAAGTGGTCTTCTTGCCTCAGCTTTCCAAATAGCTTGTTCTATAGGTGCACACTACCATGCCTGGCTATTCAAAGAAAAAAATTTTGTGGGGGAGGTGGCACCTATGGCTCAAGGTGTAGGGTGCCAACCCCATATACTGGAGGTGGTGGGTTCAAAACCGGCCCTGGCCAGTAAAACCAAAAAAAAAAAAAAAAACCAAAGAAAAAAAAGAATTTTTTTTTTTTTGTAGAGATAGTTTCACTATGTTGCCCAGACTGGTTTCAAGTGATTCCCCCAAAGTGCTAGGATTACAGGTATGAGCCACTATGCCCTGCCCCAAATTAATTTTATTAGTGGTTTGAATAATAATTTCCATTCTCAAAATGACACCTATAGTTTCTCAATAGAGTGAATCTGCTTATTGTTTCTTTTGAGATTTTGGACATCCATTTGTTTCCCTATTTTACTTATTCCCCTTTTGTTATTTTCTTAAGTGAATCTACTATAAATTTTGCTGCACAAACTTTATTCATTAAACATACATATTTTCTTCCACTCTACTCTAGATGTTTGCCTCTGCCTCATTTCTCCCATTTGCCAAGTTCTCTCTTAGCTCATTGAAAAGCATTTTTAAAACCCCTTTATGTAGTAGCATCATATTTTACATTAGTCTTAGGGAACAAGGGGACATGTGCTCTGTTAATTTTCTGCTTTATTGGGGGATGGAGAAATTTTCTGTTAATTTTCTGCTTTATCGGGGGATGGAGAAATTTTTCGGTTAATGTGAATCCAGGTAGGTGTGACTGGTTTCATAGCATACCAAAACCTAATAATAGAATATTCACTATCATGTTTTTCCCTCTGGTGTTTACTTCAAACTTTATCAAAGTGAAATAATGTTTAAAAATGACCTTGAAAGGTGTTTTGTATACAGCATTATATACTATTTATTTGCATGTTTATTAATATTTATAGAGTGATGTGAATTATATCACCATAGATGACCCTTCTAGAGAGCTAAAGATTGTGTCACATGTATGTATATTTATTCTAAACTTTGATCCCAAACTTTCTGGGGAAGTTTTTCTAATATATAAAATGTATAGACTATACCCTTTAGCGGTTGAAAGATGTGTTTTAGAAGTAGCTGATAAGGTCTGTAATCCTATGCCTATAGTTCTAGCTACTCAGGAGGCTGAGGCAAGAGGATCATATGAACCCAAGAGTTTAAGGTTGCTGTGAGTGATGACGCCATTGCATTCCACCCAGGCAACTGAATGAGACTCTATCTCAGGGAAAAAAAAAAAAGTAGCTGATAAATGAAATCTCTGTATTGAGGTATTCTTTGCATATGCTCAAAATAGTGAGCATCCTAATTATTTAAGTATACTTGATGGGATTTTGAGTGTACTTTTGAAGTAACGGGTGCATATATTCAGCCTCTCTGAAATGATGTGTGTGGTTTTGGATTTCAGGATTCCTGAATCATAATTGAAGAGCTCACTATAGAGTCTATTTTAATGTAAGATAAATTTCAGAGTTTTTTAAAAATCAAAAACAATGATCCCTAGATTTGGGAGGGTAAAGGTTTATTTATAAGGGATCAGGAGAAGGAGATTTTGTGTATTGAGATTTTTAGCTGCCCATTTTCTGCCTGGCTGAGGCAATGAATGGGTAATCAAAATACTTTGATTCAACATTCAGTAGCATTTACTGAGTGCTTACTGTATATGGCTATTTGATCCCCATTATTCTCTAATGCTATTAGAGATCAAAATACTTTGATCTCTATAATTTGAGGTTAAAGGGCTAGTTGATCCCCATTATTATCCCCCCAAATACTTTGATCTCCATTATTATCCCCCCAAATACTTTGATCTCTATTATTTGAGATCAAAGGACTATTTGATCCCCATTTTTCTCTAATGTTATTAGAGATCCCCATTATTCTCTAATGTTATTAGAGATCTCCCCACACTTCTCTAATGTTATTTCAAGGACAGTTATCCCCTACTACCTGTTCAGGCCTGAGAAATTCCATCCTGTGCTTCCTGGCTCACTTACTGCAGGCCAAGGGGTCTGATCTGAAAGCCATTGACTGTGGTATCCTGGGTTCTTCCTTATCTTGATAATTTATTTCTTCACCTTCTCTTATAATTAAGAGCTATAAGAGAAAGAAAAACTGGAAGGAGTTCTATCAAACTCTTCTCTGTTAAATATTTAATTAAATAAGGAGAGTTATGTACATGTGGTTGATTTCACAAGGGAGATGATCTTCCTTCTTTTTTTTTTTTTGCAGTTTTTGGCCAGTGCTGGGTTCGAACCCACCACCTCTGGCATATGGGGCCAGCGCCCTGCTCCTTTGAGCCACAGGCGCTGCCCAGATCTTCCTTCTTCTCTTCACTTTGTTATAGGAAAAAAAATAACCCAAAGTACATATATCACTAAATTAATCTGAGGAACTACCTTTCTCTTAGGAACTTTTCTCCTGATTTGTAAAAGGAATGCATGCTCATTGAAGAAAACTTGGATATTCTCTTAACCTAGAGATAACAAATATATAAATTTTCTAAACATTTATACATAATTAAAATATTATGTTATATATAGTTCTAGATCTACTTTTCCATTTAAAATACTATGTTGAATACTCTTCATCTTGTTAAAGTCTGGGAAAATGCTTCTGAAAGCCATTTAATATTCTTTCTTACAGTTATGCTAAATGTATTTTTTTTTTTTAAGGCACAGTCTCAATATGTTGCCCTTAGTAGAGTGCTGTGGTGTCATAGCTCACAACAACCTCAAACTCTTGGGCTTAAGAAATTCTCTTGCCTCAGCCTCCCTAGTAGCTGGGAATACAGGCGCCAGCCACAATGCCCAGCTATTTTTTGTTGTTATCATTGTTGTTTAGCAGACCTGGGCTGGGTTCAAACCTGCCAGTCCCGGTGCATGTGGCTGGCACTCTAACCACTGAGCTACAGGCACCAAGCTGCTAAATGCATTTTATAATAATATTGGTATTTAATATTTAGTTTTTCAATACTTAAAACATTTGCAAATTCACTTTACAAATTTGGAAAGTATAAAAAAAGGAAATTATCCAAAATCCCTTTACTTAGAGATGATGACTATTACAATTTTGATGTGTTATATATTTATACCTACATATAATAAGCTAACCTATGTATTAATTTATATTCAAATTATATATATTTAAACTGTAAATGTACTGTAAATATGGTTTTAAAACTGGAATTATTCTATAGGGATAGCTTTTGAGATTTAAATTGTTAAAGTTGAAAAATTACATATATTGGATTTTTAAAACTTTTTTTACTTTACTAGGTATTTTAAAATTGTGAAAATAGCTGGGCATTGTGGCTGGCATTTATAATCCCAGCTACTGGGAGGCTGAAGCAAGATGATTTCTTGAGTCCAAGAGATTGAGGTTGCTATAAGATGTGAGGCCATGGCACTCTACCAACAAGGACAGAGTGAGACTCTGTCTCAAAGAAAAAGTTATGAAAGCAATAAATGTTTAGCTCTACTTGATTAAATAATCAGAAACAAATAAGGAAAAAAGTAATCATTTCTTTTCTTGGCCTTCTCAGTTTCTACCCCTAAAAGCTAACCAGTGTTTGATGTATATACCCCACACCTTTTAAAATGCCTTATCTATTATATTTACATATAAACATTTAAAAAATTGTTCATAGTGAAAGAAGAGCTTCAAATATAATTAATATTCCATGATCTATTTTTTTCCCGGCACATATTATGATATATCATAGACATCTCTCTAGTCAATCCATAGGATCTAACTCATTCTTTTTAATTATTTGCATTATATTATAATTGAGTGTATCATAAATTATTTAACCATTTCTCTATTAATATACATTAGCATATTATATACACAAACTATATACACATTTATTTCTGTAGAGTAGATTTATCAAAGTGGAATGTCTAGGTCAAAAGATATATTTGTTTTAAAATTTTATGATTTCAGATTTATTAAGGTATAATTTACATGTAGTAAAACCATATATTTTGACAAAAATGTATACTATGTATACATGTAACAGTATACTATGTATACATGTAACCACCACTGTCAAGATATTGAAGACTTGTTACTGTAAAGTTTTCACCTCTCTTTGCAATGATGTTCCTCTTCCCACCTCTATTCTTTAGCTGCCTCTGAACTGACAGCTGTCCCTAAGTGTCATATACAGATTGTCTCCAACTTAACAAGGAGAAAACTTTTGATTTTTTTTAACTTTCTGATGGTTGCACTTAGTAGAAACCATATGTTAAGTACCCATACAACCACTCTTGTGCTTTACTTCTAGTATGGTAATCAATAAATTACTTGAGATATTCAGTACTTTACTGTAAAATAGGTTTGTGTTAGATATTGCCTAGTTGTGGGTAGATATTCTGAACACATTTAAGGTAGACTAGGCTAAGCTATGATGTTCATTAAGTTATGTGTATTAAATGCAATTTTGATTTTTGGTATTTTCAACTTACATTGGGTTTAATGGGACATAATCCCATTGTAATTTGAACAACTTCTGTAAATGGAAGAATAAAGTGTTTGTGTGTATCTGGTTTCTTTCACTTATAACAATGTTTTTTGAAATTTATTCATCTTGTTGCACATATCATTGTTTCATTTCTTTTATTTCTGAGTGATGTGTCATTATATGGATATTCTATGATTTGCTTAAATGTTCATTTGTCAATGGACATTGGGTTTATTTCTGCTTTTCAATGATTATGAATAAAGCTGCTAAAGTGTTTGTTTTCAGATCTTTGTTTTGCCATATATTTTCATTTCCTTTGGGTAGATTCTAGGAACGGGGTCATTTGGTTTTATACTAAGAAACTTTATGAGAAACTCTCAGACTGTTTTCCTGAGTGGCTACACCATCTTGCATCCCCATCCAATAGAGTCTGAGGGTTCTAGTTCCTCTACATCCTTGCTAGCGCTTGGTATTGTGTCTTTTAAATCATAGCTATTTTTGTGGGCATATAATATTTTGCCATTGTGGTTTTAATTCACATTTCTCTATGACAAATAATATTGAGCATCTTTTCATAGGCTTATATGCCATCTGTAAATCTTCAGTGAAATCTCTGTTCAAGTTTTTGCCTATTAAAAGGAAAAGAGTTTTACTTTCTTATTATCGAGTTTTGAGAGTTCTGTATATACTCTGGGATATGAGCTCTTTGTCAATATGTGACTTGCAAATAGTTTTTCCTGGTATGTGACTTGTCTTTTTGTTTTCTTAACAATTTCTTTCAAAGGGCAGAAGCTTTTCATTTTGATCAAGTCTGATTTATCAATTTTTTTTCTTTTATAGTTTACTTTTAAAATTTTAATGCAGCTTGCCAGACAGTTTTCAGAAAAGATGATAGCAATTCCAATTTCTACTAGCAGGGTTGGAGCAGTTACTTCCCACATCCCACATTTTCATTAGCACTGGATAGTAGTGCTCATTTTAGCAGATGAAAAACATCTCATTGTTGTAGTTTTCTGACTCTAGCCAGGGTGCACATATTTTCACAAGTTTAATGGTGATTTGCATTTCCTGTTTGGCAAGTTACCTATTTGAATCCTTTGCTTTTTTTATTGAGTGTTGATCTTTTTCTTATCAGTTTGTAATTACTCTTTGTGAATTAGGAATGTTAATCCTTTGTCATATGTATCACAAACCATTTTTCTCTCTGGATATCATTTATTTTTTGGCTCAGTTTTAAACTTGGAGCTTTAATCTTTTATTGTGATTGGAATTTATGTTTATGTATAGTATGATGTAAGTATATAACATTGTTTTCCTACAAATGACTAGCCAGATTTGCCTGCTCCACTTTTAAAAGATTCTTTTGCCACTGAATTGAAATACCATATGTATTATATATTATACTCCCACATACATTTGTGTATATTTTTGAATATTTGTACCTATTTCTGAACTGTTTTCTGTAATTTTCCTGTTCTTTCTTTCTGTGCCAATGATACATACTCCCTCATTTTTCTTTTTAAAGGTTTTCTTGCCTATTCTCAGATAATTACTTCTTAAAATGAACTTTTCACTTTCCTGGGTTCAAGAAAATTTATCAATGATTCTGGCTGGAATTAAATTTACATTTATATTATAGCCTAATTTGGTCAAGGTTAACATTTTTCAATATTGTCTTCCACTTAAGAACATAGTATTTCTCTCCACTTATTCAGTTCTTGTTTTATACTGCTTGATAATAATTTATAATTTTCTTCTTGTATCTTTCTTATTAAACTTATTTAAAAATATTTTGTGGTTTTGTTGATGTTTAGAGTGGATTTTTTCTCTTTTGACTTTTTTCTAGTATATAGAGAAGATACTGATTTTAATTATTTTTAGCTTATGTTCATTCCCTTTACTAAATTTTCTTATTAATTATAATAGCTCACCAGTAGAGTCTCTTGTGGTTTATCGGTATACGATTCTACAAAGATAAATGTAGATTTCATTTTCTCTAAATGTTTACCAATTATTTTCCTTTTAATATCTCAAAGCTTCCAAAGCAATACTGAAAAATAGTGGTGATAGCTGTTTTTCACGTGATTATAATGCAAATAACTTCATTATTTCATGTGCATAAACATCTGAACATTTTCCCACTAAAATGAATACCTTTGAAGTTTAAATACGTTGATATATTTAAAAATGGGTGGATTTTAAACTTAGAAAGCCCCAGGGAGTCCATATCATTAAAATTTCTATATTACCCAAAGCAGTTCCCATTAAAACACCATCATCATACTTTTTGAAGAGCTCAAAAAAATAGTTGTTTATATAGAACAGGACAAACCCTGAATAACCAATGTAGTTCTACAAAATAAAAATGAATCTGGAGGCATCACATTACCAGACTTCAGGTTATACTGTAAGTCTATAGTGATCAAAAGAGCATGGCACTTGCATAAATAGAGACATTGATTTATGGAACAGAATCAAGAACATAGAGATGAAACCATCATATCACCATCTCATCTTCAACAAAGCAAATAAAATCATATGCTGAGGAAAAGAATGCCTATTTAGTAAATGATGGTGAGAGAACTGGATAGCCACATGTAAAAGACTAAAACTAGACCCACACCTCTCACCATGTAAACTCATGCTGATAAAAGATTTATATCTAAGACATGAAAAAATAAAAACCCTAGAGGAAAATGTGGGAAAAACTCTTAATGATATTGGCCCTGGGAAAGAATTCATGAAGAAGACCCTATTGGTAATTGTGGCAACAACAAAAATAAATAAATGGTGCCTGATCAAGTTAAAACGCTTCTACACAGCTAAGGATATAATCATCAAAGCAAATACACAGCATTCAGAATGGGAGAAGATATTTGCTTGCTACAAATCGGACAAAGGGCTAGTGATCAGAATATATCATACAACGACCTGAAGCAGATCATCAAGAAAAAAAATCAAACAACCCCATCAATCACTGGGCACCTACTTGAGCAGATCATCTCTAATCAGAAGAGAAATGCATATAAAAGCCATTTTGAAATATCTATCTAAGATCAGTAAGAATAGCCCGCGTGACAAGGTCCTAAAGCTACAGATGCTGGCATAAGAATAGAGAGAGGGGTACACTTATGCACTGTTAGTGGGATTGCAAACTAGTACAGCCTTTTTGGAAAGAAATAAGGAGAATCCTCAAAGAACTAAAAGTAGACCTCCTATTTGATTCTGCAATCCCATTACTAGGTATCTATACAGTAGAAAAAAAATTATTTTACTATAAGAACATTTGCGCTTGAATGTTTATAGCAGCTCAATTCACAATTTCAAAGATGTGGAAACAGCCCAAGTTCTCATCAATCCATGAACAGGTTAATAAACTGTGGTATATGTATACTGTGGAATATTATGCAGGGTTAAAAAGGAGAATTTGCATCTTTTATATTTACCTGGATGGATTTGGATAATGTTCTCCTAAATAAAGTATCTCAAGAATGGACAAGCAGGGATCCCATATACTTGGTACTAATCTGAAAATAGTAGATCAGCAACAACAGGCCCACATGAGAGGAAAAACAATTAAATTCCAGAAGGGTATGCAAGGACTTGATAAGTTCCCATCTATAGGGTACAAAAGTGTAGGGGTATGTGACACACCTCCCGGGTGAAGGACTTGACTACAACTCAGACTTTGGACTTTACATTACAAATGCTAATAATATAACCTGACCATATGTAACCTCATGTTAACCTGAAATTAAAAAAAAATAAAAAAGAATAAAAACTAACAATATAGCAAAAAAAGTACAAGTAAAAAAATGGAGAACTTCTGTTGTTATTTCTGGTTGTAATAGAGATAAACATATTTTGACTACAGTTCTTCCAGATATGTCTTGATCCATACTCACAAACATAAGTCATAAACATAGAAACATGTACATATGCATAATTTTATATATCAAGTAATACAATACATGCCTGTTATTTTGTTATTGTCTTAAAATTTTGTGACCGTCTTTCTATATCAATGAATATAGGTTTTTTTGATGACTACATTAGAATTACATTGTATGAATATATCATTATTATTTAATCAATCTTCTTTTGATAGATATCACAGTTATCTCTATTTTTTCATAATTATAAACAATATTGTGATGAATTTCATTGTAGATGTTATATTTGCATAATTTCTTTTTTTGTTGTTGACCAATTGGTTTTAAAGTGATATATTGTCTTATCATTGGAGACTTAATATGTATCAATAAATATATATATGATGTAATTATAATACATAGAAAATAAAAGATATTTATTTATTTTTTATTTGACACCTTTTTTTTATTAAATGATAACTATGTACATTAATGCAATTCTGGGGTACAGTGGTGTTTTCATATACAATTTGAAATATTTTCATCAACTGATTAACATAGCTTTCATGTCATTTTTTTAGTTATTGTGTTAAAACATTCACATTCTACTCTTAGAAAGATTCACTTGTACCTTTGTAAGATAAACCATAGAAGTGATCCATCCAATCACCCTCCCTCCACCGATTCCCCCCTCCCCCTCTCCCTCCCCATATTCTTAGGCTGTTATTAGGTTATAGATTTCATATGAAAGCTATAAATTAATTTCATAATAGGGGTGTGTACGTTGGATACTTTTTTTCCCATTACTGTGACACTTTGCTAAGAAGAACACTTTCCAGCTCCATCCATGTGAACATGAAGGACATAAAGTCTTCATCTTTCTTTATGGCTGCTTACTATTCCATGGTGTACATACACCATAGTTTGTTGATCAATTCGTGGATCGATGGGCACTTGGGATTCTTCCATGACCTGGCAATTATGAATTGGGCTGCAGTAAACATCTCAAAGTAGTTTTGATTTGGGTGATATCTCAAAGTAGTTTTGATTTGCATTTCTCTGATGATTAAGGATGGTGGGCATTTTTTCATATATCTATAGGCCCATGTGCTGATCTTTAGAGAAATTTCTCTTCAAATCTCTTGCCCACCCTGAGATGGGATCACTCGTTCTCTTCTTCTAATATGTTTAAGTTCTCTATGGATTCTGGTTATTAAACCTTTGTCAGAGACATAACCTGTGAAAATCTTCTCCCATTCTGAGGGCTGTCTGCTTGCCTTATTTAACTGTGCTCTTGGCTGTGCAGAAGCTCTTTAGTTTGATCAGGTCCTGATAGTGTATTTTTGATGTTGCTTCAATTGTCTAGGGTGTCATCTTCATAAAATACTCACCCAGGCCAATTTCTTCAAGTGTTTTTCTGACATTTTCTTCTAGTATTTTTATGGTTTCATGTCTTAAGTTTAAATCTTTAATCCAGTGAGAGTCTATCTTAGTTAATGCTGAAAGGTGTGGGTCCAGTTTCAGTCTTCTATAGGTTGCCAGCAATGGTGTGGGGCAAACTATTTTGCCAGGCAAAATAGTTTGCCCCACACCATTTGTTAAATAGGGAATCTTTTCCCCACTCAATGTTTTTAATTGGCTTGTGAAAGATCAGGTAGCTGTAAGTAGCTGGATTCATCTGTTGGTTCTCTATTCTGTTCCATACATCTACCTCTCTATTTTTGTGCCAGTACCATGCTGTTTTGATCACTATGGATTTATAGTATAATCTGAGGTCTGGTAGCGTGATTCCTCCTGCTTTGTTTTTATT
>CAUYQV010065461.1:0-11437 GCA_963574575.1 Galagoides demidoff | reverse complement strand
CCTCAAGCTGTCCCCCTGGGTAGAGTGCCATGGCATCACAGCTCATAGCAACCTCCAACTCCTGGGCTCAAGCGAGTCTCCTGCCTCCGCCTCCCAAGTAGCTGGGACCACAGGCACCCGCCACAACGCCTGGCCATTTTTGGGTTGCAGCCATCATTGTTGTTTGGCAGGCCCGGGCTGGGGATTCAAACCCGCCACCTTAGGTGTACATGGCTGGCGCCGAGCCCTAACCATGATTTAATGTCAGGATTCTAATCATTGTCACTACCCATTCAACAACTTTTAGCATTCATGGGAGGAACTGGAGTTGACCCTGGGCTGAGGAGGGGGCTACTTGAGAAGAGGCAGCAGCTGGGGCTACATCCAAGGGTTTCTTGGTTGTGGGTACCAGGGTGCCTGTGGCTACAACATGGGGAGGTTTGCGGGAGGTGGCGATAGGGGGTTGTGCAAAGTAGGGAGTGTGCAGACCCCCGGCCCAGCAGCTGCCATCTAAGGGGGAAGTGTTGGCAGGATTGCACCCATGGCATTTGTGCGCCTCCTAGAAGGAGGGGTCTTTCAAAGTATTCCATGGGCAATGGGAGTGCTGCTCAGGCTCCAGCCTTCTGTGGGAAGACTTTGAGACATCTTGTAGTGAAGAAAACCACTGGATTTTGTTCAATCCAGTATTTATATTTATTAACATCATTACTTCATTAGGAGACATCATGCATGTCATTAAGCATGCTTTCCACTTATGCTCACCAGCCTAGCCAGCAGCGTCAGCTAGCCTGAAGGGAACTTACCCAGCTCCTTGCCGGGGGCCCTGCCCCTGCTCCCCGTGGCTCTACCCTCTCCCACAGGAGCGTCTGCTCACACCCAATTGGTCAGGCTGTGTTATGTGACCTCTTCACTCAAGGTCATTAACTGTCTCCAGAACAAGGGGAAAGGATTTTGCACGGACAATCCACCAACCTTCAGCTGGCCTTAAAGAGTGGGAGGGCTGTTTGCAAGAGTGTCCTGGGACATAGGCAGAGGTGGGATGGCCAGGACATTGTGTAACTTGTGCTGGGAAACTTCATTTTGGCCAACAGTTGTCACACTGGTCCTACAGATTGCTACGGCTCTGTCCTGGTATCTTGGGCATGTTGCAAATGTTTGCTTTATATTACTTTTTTTTTTTTTTTAACCAAAAGTATGGTAAATAATTTATTTTTAAAAACTCTTCAGCTGCGCTGTGTATCATTTATGGTTCTTTGTTCACATATGAGAGTCGCTGACTCTGCAATAAACCAAATGGCTGCTGCTTGCCTCTGGCAGTGATGTTGAAATTTTTAAGTAACAAAACCCAGGATCAAACTAAAGATTATGTGGTACTTCAGTAAATAAGAGTGATAGGGGCTGTCTTTGTTAGAAGACACCTTAACTTAGTAGGCACACCATTTGGTTGATCCCACAACAAAGAAAAATCAGAGTCACGTGTAAAGGTGCATCTTCTGCCTGGCTCAGACATGCCTGTGATTAGAGAACTAGGCAAGCAGAGAATAAAGAAAGGACATTCGCCTCATAATACTCTATATTATGTGAGAAAACAAAAAAAGAATTTTGACAGAGAAGGTCAACTTGTTTCTAGATGTGTACAAGATCTGAAAGAAATGAATATGTTTGTGGAATGTCTGACACTTGTAGTGCCCAACCCTGCTATTATCTTCATCTTGTGCTGTGTGAGCTAAATCATTTCTTTACAATAAACTTATTTTCTTCTTTCTGTAAGTTTCACAGAAGAATCAAAGTATTTGCGTTTATCTACTGAGGTTTTTGATATTTGTGGCAGTTCACCCCCTAGGGATTCAGGAATTTGCCTACTACATGCTCTAGACATTCGCATGAGAACTTAAAGAATTTTTACCCACTTCAAGGGGCCATGATAATTTATTGATAGCTGACAACTTAGATGCTTGCAAAGGAGACACATTAGTTCTACTAAAATTTTAACCACTCAAAGACTTCAGACCTCTCTAGAAAACTGGTAATATCAAAATGAAGTTAAATATTTGGGATATTTGTTATCAGCTCATGGGTGGAAAATAGTTTCATCTCCAAAGCAACCTATTTTTACCAATGAAGGAATCTGCTATGAAGAGGTAGCCATGCCCCGTAAGGTGGGTGAGTGAAATGCTGCCTTTGCTGAGAAGTGAGCCCTCCTAAGATGTTGCACAGAGCGTTACTCGATGCATATTTACTGTGGCCACAGGAAGCTGAGGATGGCCTCTAGGACCATCAGTGCCGTTGTTCCCCACCTGTGCTAGGAGTTGCTATCTGATCATCGCTTCTCCCTTTTCTGCTAGTAGTGTAGGGATCTATTAGTGGAGTGTGTTCCCTCAAGCAGTAGATCCCGATGATAGTTTTGTTTACTTTATGTTCCCTGGCTTCTGTTGCTCTGGGAAGGCTCAGCTTTTGACTTTGGGTTGTTTAACTCCCATGCAGTTGTTGCAGTTTCCTAAGTTCCTATGACACAATGCCTGTCTGCACTGCAGACTTGCTGTCTAATTCTCATGTCATTCTAGGCAGGTGTGAATTTTTACCCTAGTTACTCTGTTGCCAGACTCTAATCTGACACTGTGAACACTGAAGCCTCACCTAGAGGAAGGCACTCCACCTCCGTCTGATTCATCAGATATTCTTGTCCACAGTGTTGACTTAATATTGTTCATTGATGAGTCTTAAGCCAGAGACACAGAGGGAAGAAGGAAAGTAGGTGATGCAGTGGTCAGCCCTCTTCATAGAGTTCTGGAGGCATATGCGCCCCTCACATGGAATAATTCCAAGCAGCGGTGCTCACAGCCCTTGTACATTCACCACTGGTCTCAGTGTGAATATCTACCCTGATGGTAAGTGTTTGTTTGGCGTTTGTCATGCTGTGGGACTGATTCAAATAATAGCAGCTTTCCAACACTAATGGGAATGACACCATCACAGGGAAAGTAACTGCTAATTTATTAGAATGGCTAAAACTTCTCCAACAGATTTTAGTGCTGCACACTGGCTGTGAGGAGGCCTTGGCAGGGGAGCAGAGGGGCATAGGGAGCTACATTCACAACGTTTTGCAGGCTTGGTGCCATTCAAGTCAGTTATGTGTCTGCAGCCAGCATCCAAGCCTGAGGGTGGGGGAAGACTGAGGTTGGGCAGGGGCAATGGGGACAGTAACAGGGATAGATAGAAAAGTATGAAGAAGCACTTGGTGGTAACTAGAAAACAAAGGAGAAGGAAGAAGAGTCTAGGAAACATGCCTGGGCTTCTGGATTGTGTGGCTGGGTGAATAGTTTCAACAGTCACCATTACTGAAAATACAGGAAGAGTGGGTGCAGGCTTGTAGGAATCAGTTTTGGTCACATTGGATTTAAAGTAGATGTATAATGAAATGTTGATGTCTGGATAATAAGAGAAGTTGGATGCAAAAGAATATTGTGAACCAGGTGCAAAAATTTTGTACCAGTATCTTGGGAGATAAAACATTTGAGGCTTAGGGCATTGTTTAGCCAGATGCTATGAATAAAGACAAAACAAAAAAAAATTTTTTTTATTGGTATTAGGAATTTAAAACATGGTTGCACTGGGAATTGCACTGACAAGTGAGGAAATAGCCAACTCTACCTTTTGACGTCAAGGTATTTGAAGTGAAGGAGAAGGTGCCCATGAAAATGGCCTCACAAGAGAACCAGACACCAGTGAAAGCAAAGAAAAAGGGGATAGAATATTATGGGTTAGTTGGAAACAGTGGGGACATGAAGTGATATCCTAAGGGGTATTTTATTTTTTATTTTTTTATTTTTTGCAGTTTTTGGCCGGGGCTGGGTTTGAACCCACCACCTCCGGCATATGGGGCTGGCACCCTACTCCTCTGAGCCACAGGTGCTTCCCCTAAGGGGTATTTTAAGTTTTCTTCGGAGGAAAGTGTCTTTACCTAGGACTTCAAAGATTACTCCTTAAATGACTTTCCAAGTACAATAAGTGTGTGCAAAGGCAGTCAAGCATAGCTGAAATAAGATGAATGGACATTAGCAGCACCACCCTACCACGCTAAGAAATTAACAATGGATTCTCAAAGACTTAGATACTGAAATGATAAGACATAGAATATAAAACACATTTCCTCACTATGATTAATAAATAAAAGATAAACTTGAAAATATTTGTAGGAAAGTATATAAAGTTATATGCACATATAGTAGGTTTGAAAACAAATACCTGAACTAGAAATAACCAAGATTAAAAACTCAGTTGAGGGCTCTTGATTTGCTTATTCCTGTAACATTGTCTTGCTGTCGCCCTGGGTAGAATGCTGTGACATCACAGCTCACAGCAACCTCCAACTCCTGGGGCTCAGGCGAGTCTCCTGCCTCTGCCTCTCAAGTAGCTGGGACTATAGGCGCCCATCCCAATGCCTGGATATTTTTATTTTTTTTGGTTGCAACTGTCACTGTTGTTTGATGAGCCCAGGCTGGATTCGAACCCACCAGGTCGGGTGTATGTGGCTGGCGCCTTAGCCACTTGAACCACAGGTGCTGAGCCAAATAATTTAATTAATGGTCTTTTTTTTTTTTTTTTTGCAGTTTTTGGCTGGGGCTGGGTTTGAACCTGCCACCTCTGGCCTATGGGGTTGGTGCCTAGTCCTTTGAGCCATAGGTGCCACAATGCACTTTTCTATGTATACTATTTTCATGATAAAAAGTTTGAAATACATGATAGGATCAATTAAAAAGTTGGTATCCCTCTGCTTTTAGGAGTGACCTGTTCCTGAGGAAGTTGCAGCAGCAGGCAGGCTCCCATTTCCTGCCAGCAGGAAGCCAGCTCTGGTCATGCTGGGTGCACAGAGCCTGTGCCATCCTGGGAAGGCGGGTCCCAGTGTGCTCCCTGCCAGTGGCAGGTGCCAGCCTTAACCCTCAAGGCTGGGTTTGGGACTCTTTCCAGAACGATGGTTTCAGTGCTTGGGTGGTTCAGTGGGGGCAGTGAATTCTGTAAAGCTCTGGGGAAAGTCATACAAATGGCGTGAGGAACATGTGGCTGTGAACTAGAAGTGCTGGTGGAAGGACACACAGACTTTGTGAGAGGAGAAAAGATTTCATGGGAGTGAAATAACATTTGGAGTCATGGAGTCCTTTAACTCACCAGACATGTACTGTGCTTTTTTTGACTTTGAGAGAAAAAAAGAGAAGCCTTGGACTTAAACAAATTGGAAGCAGAAACCCAAACATCAGGGGCCTACATGTGGCAAGGGTAGGGCCCTGGGATGGTCTCTGCACAGACACATCTCCTTCTGGAAGGAGGATGGGGATTGTTTTTGTTGGGCAGAGGGCAGTGGATGGCTTTGCTCTAAATGTCTTGGGGCCTCTGCCCCCAAATAACGTTGAGCTGCAATAGCTGTGGTCTCTGGGTGGGGTGGGCTGGGGTGTAGGTGTATGTCTGTGTGTGTTGATGGAGAATGAGATCTGGTCCGTACAGTAGAAGCCTATTTGTTAGGGGTACAGTGGTCAAAGAAGACACCAACACTCACCCCCTGATCTCCAACATGGTGTCTGGGCAGGATGCCCTCCTCCCCTGCAGCCTCCTCAAATTTCTTGCAGTCCCAAGTTCACAGTCGTAATTCTGCATCTTTTAAGTCTTTAAGGTTCTCAGTAGCTTCCCCAGGGACAGAACCCTGGGCGCATCACTGGGATGTCAGATTGCCTGGTTGGGTTGGTCACTGTGTGGGCCTTGCACCCTAGCACATCTGGGCCAAGATGCGCCACCTACCAAGGTGCGGGGCCCTCTGTCCTGCCGCTGCCTCTGTGGTCACATGCTGGTTACCGGGTCTGCTCCTCACTTGATCCAGCACCCCCACGCGGCTGCAGCACAAGAGAGATTTCTGCTGTTATTCTCTTTATCTTACTTGGTGAAATGAAGTTTAATATCACAAAACCAAAAAAGGAAGCTTCTGCTCATTAGTATGGGGTTTTAGCTACTCCCTTTCCACAAAACAATAAATCCAATCCTAACACCCTCAGGTTTCTTGTGATTCTCGTTCTCCCTTTCCAAGGTGAGATAATCCTAAGGAGATTCATGGAGAAATTCTGTGCATGTGTGTTTGAGTGTGTGCATGTGTGTGGAGGGGTGTGACTTTTCCCCTTTCCAACTGGAATTAAACTTACTTGGTGAAAGGTGCAGGAAGGAAGCACCCGGCAATGTTTACTACTTCTGTGAAATGGTGGGGGTTTCAGAGATGATGGGGATGACACATTAATCCCTAAATAGTCCTTCCTGATCAATTACTCTGAGGATTTGGGAAGCACATGTGACTCTCCTGACTGAGAGATGTGTGTGCCCGTGTGTGTATGTGTGGGCTTCCCCTGTTGTCACTGGAACTGAGTGAAGCATGTGCTAAGCTGTCTGAGGTATATTTTTTCTTCTGTTAAGGTCTGATTCATTGAAAATGAACTCTAGAATATTCAATTTTCTTGCTGTCCCAACTTCCATATTATGATTCTGTGTCTTTCAAGTCTGTAAGGCTCCAGTAGCTTCCACAGAGACAGAAACCTGGGAGCAGCTGGGGCAGGAGGCATCAGTGGGATCAGGTGTTCATTACGAGAAGCAATGGGGCCATACGTTGGGTGTTTGTTAGCATCAGATATGCTGTTTTTTTCTTTTCTTTTTCTTTATCTCCTCTTCTCCTCCTAGAAAATCATCCATGACAATTTGATTTGTAGGGAAGTTGCAGGAATATGGAAAATGGGCTGTCACTTCTTCTTCTTCTTTTTAAGAGATAGTCTCATTTTGTTGCCCTCTATAGAGTGCTGTGGTGTCACAGCTCACAGCAACCTCCAACTCGTGGGTTTAGGCAATCCTCTTGCCTCAGCCTCCTGAGTAGCTGGGACTACAGGTGCCCACCACAATGCCTGGCTATTTTGTTGTTGCATTTTGGCCGGGGCTGGGTTTGAACCACCACCCTTGGTATATGGGGCTGGCGCCTTACCCATAGAGCCAAACAGGCACCGCCCAGGCTGTCACTTCTTGTCACTTGTCTGGGTCACCTTGGACAGGGTGATCCATCTCAGCTTCAGTTTCCACATCTGTGTAGCAGTGGGTCTCATGCATGGAGTTGCTGTGTGGTCAGTGGATTGGCCCGTGGCCTGGCCTCCACTCTGAGCCCTGGATTGCTGGACTGCACTGTGATAGATGGGACCCCAGCACATAGCATGCGGTGGGTCTGCTCAAGAAAATTTTGTATTTAAAAAGTTTAGTTCAACTAAGTGATTTTTCCTTTTATCTTTTTCAAAAGTGGAGACCCATCCCATCAGTAGGACAGGGCGTGGTGAAGTTCACACACATGGGGGCTGTGCACACCTTGTGTGTGCTGAGGGGAGTTCTCACCTGTTGCGAAGGATGAAAAGTGGCCAAAGATGGACTGAGCTGGTGGGAGAAGTTTTATGTAAGTACTGTGTGAAAGATGTAGTCCTGAACATTTCCCTTGCCACTGTGGCCCAGGGATGGGTGCCCACGTCCCAGCCATGCCTCAGAGTTCTCCCATGGAAGAGCCTTCAACCCCCCGAGCACGCTGGAGGTGGCCAGCTGTGCAGTGACCTGTGCAGGAGATGAAAGAAACAAACATGGGTGCCTGCTGCACTCTTGTGTTGGAGCCAGATCTTTCTGACAACAAACTCGGAGACTGGCATGAGGTTGGTAAAGTTGTGTCAAATGTTCCCCAGTTGGAGTTTCTAACCTGACTTAAACACCCCTGAAATGTTGGTGTTGAAAGAACATGTGCTGGCTCCTTTTCTGGGATTCACAAGCTTGTCCTCAACAACAGCAAAGATCCTTGGGAGAAAGCCCACCTAATGCTGTAGGAGTTACCAGAGTTTGCTGTCCTGGGAAGATGCTGATAAACCAAATTCATTTCACAAACTTGAAGAAGTGAGATTGTTAGGAATTCCTCTTCTGTAGCTGTGTATCACTGAGGAGTAAAGGTAATGTGTGATAGCCAGCTAGGTATCACGATCTGATAAAAACGTGTGGTGCCGGGCATGGTGGATCACGCCTATAATCCCAGTACTCTGGGATGCCCAGATGGGTGGATAGTCTGAGGTCAGGAGTTCAAGACCAGCTTGAGCAAGAGTGAGACCCTGTCTCTACTAAAAATGGAAAAACTAGCTGGGCACTGTGGGCACCTGTAGTTCCAGCTACTCAGGAGGCTAAGGCAAGAGGATGGCTCAAGCTCAAGAGTTTGAGGTTGCTGTGAGCTGTGATGCCACGGCACTCTACCAAAAGTGACAGAGTGAGATTCTGTTTCAAAAAAAAAAAGGAAAGAGAAGAAAAGGGAAGCTGGAGACTTTGGCAGAAGTGAACCTAAGACCCCACAGCAGTGGAAAGTAGAAGTCCACTTTAGTGAGCAGGTGAAGAAATAAACGAGCATTCGTTTGGACTGAACTAAATAAACAATTAAAAACTCTAGTGCAATTACCTAATGGCACCATGCTGTGTATTATTTTGACCATGAAGAACCCTTAGGCCCAGAGGAAATAAAGTACAGCTCTAGGTTTTGGAAATATCCTCCTTTGGAGGGAATTTTTTCTCTAAATGGCAAAGCAGCTTTTGAAGGCTGTGGAAGTGAAACATTTAAAACTGAAGAATGAACCTGAGGAATACAATGGTACAGTCTTCACGTCCTTCCATTCACTTCTTTCTCTTGGTTTGGGGATTTTTTTTTTTAGCCTGATGGTCTTAATTTGATACCCAAAAAAGTTTCTATTTTTTAATTGATTAATTATTTTTTATTGAATCATAACTTTGAACATTGATGCATTTATGGGGTTCAGGGTACTGCTTTGATATACAATGTGAAATGCTTACATTGAACTAAGTAACACACCCATCACAATTATACTCTTTTCTTAATAGTTTTGAAATGTACCATTGCATCATGCACATTAGGTGAGGTCCCCCCAAATACCCTTCCTCCTCCCATATCAAAAAATGTTTCTAAATGAACATGCTTACCCATTTTCTGGTGCTGACCATACCTGACGGGATAAAAGCAGACCCCACGCTTGTTGATTTTCCTTCTGCCCCCTTTGAGGTCCTCTCTGGATATTTTGGGCAGACCCCAACATTTTCCCAATCCCTCTCCTACTCCCATTTGGTGTAATATTAAAAATGTTAAACTCCTACCTTGGCTATTTGCCTTCCTGACATCTGTCTCCCTCTTTCTCAGTAACACAGCCCTGATTTTGGTCAGGGTGCCAGTGTGGCAGGAGTGACCTCCCTTCCCCAGCCTGCTGGGTGCCTGCAGGGTGCCAGGTGGTGCAACCTGGTGACGAGTGATGATGGGATGACAGTTACTGGCTTTTATGACCTAGGGAAAGTCCTTCTCTGCCTTCGTCTAGTGTGGCAGACAAAGAAGAGGTCAGAAGACCTGCCATTGATGGCCAAAGAATGGGGGTAGCCTCACCATGGGTGTGTGCCCGCTGGGACCACTTCCCTGAGGACTCACTGCATTTTAGATGACTATTCCCCCACCCACGTGTTTAAGCCACTGTGAGTTTTCTTTTTCTTGAAGCTGAATAAAATCCTGGATGACACATTTGGAGGCTGGGAGTGTTTGCAGGGGCAAGTCACTCTGCACCCGTGGGACCTTGGAAAGAGCCTCTCTGAATTTCAATTCATTGTCCCATCAGGAAGCAGGGTGGAGGGCAGTGGGAAGGAAGAGGGTGTTTCTGTGAGTGCCATCTGTGTGACTGTCCAATTCATTTTTGATGTCCTCAGGGACTGGGACCTAACTTGCTTTTGTCCTTATTAAGCCCAATGTGAGTCTGGAACCCTGAGGAGGGGAAGGCTGTGAGCATGAGTTCTGATTGGTTCAGGTGATCACAGCCAGGCCTCAGGGAGCAGTGGGTCAGGGCCAGGTTCCCCCCACACCTTATGTGCCAGGTGCCTGAGAATGTGTTCGTTGGCAGGACTCTGAGTCTAGCTTGGGACGGGATAGGTGCCGTAGGGAGGATGTATCACTTCAAACCACAGTTGGTTTTTAGGGTGCATGTTTTGTTGGAAATAGCATTATGCAGTCTCCCATGGTACAGAGAGAGAAAAGAGGAGGGATTGGCTTTTCTTGGGTGACTAGTATGTTTCTACCCTGACCTGAAACTCCAGCCTCCCAGAGAGGTGGTCCCAAAACTGTGGTGGCAGGGGCAAAGCAAGGCAGGAGAGAGGGCGAGGGGCACCTCTGGAGGAAGAAGCAGTACCCACCTTCCTCTAACAGGGTGCCTGTACCTGTTCCTTGGCATCCGGGATGTAAAAGGCTGTCATCAAAATTCCATTTCTTGATGTGGAGAAAAGGGAACACTTCTACACTGCTGGGGGGAATGCAAACTAATATGTTCCTTTTGGAAAGATGTTTGGAGAACACTTAGGGTTCTAAAAATAGACCTACCATTTGATCCTGCAATTTCTCTACTAGGTATATATCCAGAAGACCAAAAATCACATTATAACCAAGATATTTGTACCAGAATGTTTATTCTAATTCACAATTGCTGAGTCATGGGAAGAAGCTCAAGTGCCCATCGATTCACTAATGGATTAATAAATTGTGGTATATGTATACGATGGAATATTATGAAGCCTTCTAGAAAGATGGAGACTTTACCTCTTACATGCTTACATGGATGGAGCTGGAACAGATTGAGATTTTTGTTTGATTTGGTTTGGTTTGGTTTTATTGAGACAGAGTCTCACTCTGTTACCCCGGATAAGGTGCCATAATGTCACAGTAGCTCACAGCAACTTCTGACTCCTGGCTAAAGTGATCCTCTTGCCTTAACCGCCCGAGAAGCTGGAACTACAGGTGTGCACCATCACATCCATCTGGCTAGTTTTTCTTTCTTTCCTTTCTTTCTTTTTTAGTAGAAATAAGGCCTTCATTGCTCAGGCTGGTCTCAAACTCCTGAAGCTCCAAGGATCCGCTTGCCTTGGCAACCCAGAGAGCTAGGATTACGGGCGTGAGCCACCAAGCCCAGCCTTGCAGATTGAATTCTGACATCAATTCTATCCAATTCCAAAGCCCAAGCTCTTTCTTCAACTCATCACTACCTCACTTTAGGTTAGGCTAAACAGCTGAGCTATGAAGGTAGAGAAAAAACATAGGTAAGAAATTATAGCCTGATTATCCTCTGGAATTTTATCCCATATTGTCATGATCGAAGACAGGAGCAAACAAAAAAACTAAAGATTCCTAGTGGCCAATGCAAAACAGGAAGAAAACTCATTATAACAGTTATAATATCTTTTTTTTTTTTTTTGAGACGGAGCCTCAAGCTGTCCCCCTGGGTAGAGTGCCATGGCATCACAGCTCATAGCAACCTCCAATTCCTGGGCTCAAGCGAGTCTCCTGCCTCCGCCTCCCAAGTAGCTGGGACCACAGTTTGGTTGCAGC
>CAUYQV010065460.1:0-25780 GCA_963574575.1 Galagoides demidoff | reverse complement strand
TTTTGAAAGATATGGGATGTTAATAAAAGAGTTGTGAGGTATTAATAAAAACTTTAGTTCTTTAGAAGTCTTTTCTTTTCCTCAATTACCCTTTAGAAAAGCCAAGCCATACCCAATTAATAAAATGACCAAAATATGGGTGATGGGAAATGGAACCAGAATGCTAGTCAGTGGTTCTAAAATAATTCCTAGGGGAGTTTTAAAAATATGTCAATGTAGGCTCGGCGCCTGTGGCTCAATCGGCTAAGGTGCCAGCCACGTACACCTAAGGTGGCGGGTTCGAATCCCCAGCCCGGGCTCGCCAAACGATGGCTGCAACCAAAAAATGGCCAGGCGTTGTGGTGGGCGCCTGTGGTCCCAGCTACTTGGGAGGCGGAGGCAGGAGACTCGCTTGAGCCCAGGAGTTGGAGGTTGCTATGAGCTGTGGTGCCATGGCACTCTACCCAGGGGGATAGCTTGAGGCTCCGTCTCAAAAAAAATAAAAAATAAAAAATAAAAAAATAAAAAAAAAGAAGATAAACACTTTAAGTGTTTGTCTTATAGAAAGAAGAGGGCACAGGACTAGAAGGTAGACTTCTTTGAATAAATGTTCTTTGGTAGATGTGTCTTTAGAATATAATTATAAAACAAAATTAATATTTAAACAATGATTTCAAAATAAAAAATAAAGTGAACTAAATTAAGTGGAGTCCAGTTTATAGCATAACCACAAAGGGGAACTATTCTAAATGTTCTTAAAACACATTTCCAACTGTACATTTCCAGCGACAGTCGGCAAGGCAAAAACAACCGTCAGCAAATTTCAAATGTTTTTAGTAAACACATCGCTCCCGCAAATGTTGATCTGGCGATCTGAAGCTCGCATCTGTGTGTCCTGGGATAAGGCAAGAGAATAATTACTTCGGTGTCTTTGAGAACCTGGAATTTTAGCATGGGAAACAAATACAAATGCAAGATGGGTGAGGCTAAGTAACAACACCATGGGCCTACCTTTGAACTAGAAGTTTCAGGATGCACTCCAGATAAAGTTTAATCTTAAATAAACAAACAAGTAAACAAACAAAACTGGGGGGGGGGGTCTGTCTACTGCAAGTCCTAGAATCAATGACCAGTAGCAAGGAGCGGTCCTAGCACCCAGATTTTGGTTTTAACATTTCATTTCCACTAGAGGGAAAACGTGCTCCTTGGAGAACCTCAGGTTCCTCCAGGTGTGGAGCAGGAGTGTGAGACAATCTTATACCAGAAAGCAAGGAAGCTGCCAGAGACTGCCAGGGATCTGTCAAAAGACTCAGACCAAGTGGACACAATGCCTGTCCATCAATCAACAGATGAACAAAGTAGCATGTGCATAGAATGGAATATTATTTGGCAACCAAAGAAAGTGAAATAATGAAATACTGATTGATACTGCTACATTGTAGATGACCCCTGAAAACATTTTGAAAGCAGTTGGTCACAAAGCACCACATCTTATGTTATTTTACTTATGTGAATTGTTTAGAATAGGCTCATCTCTGGAGATAGCAGATTAGTGGTTGGGCTGAGGGGCAGGTGTATGGAAGGAGATCAGGAGTGACTGGTAATGAACACAGTGTTTCTCGGGGGGATGACAGAAAATGTTCTGAAATTGATTACAGTGATGGTAGCACAGATCTGAATATACTAAAACCCATTGATTTGTCCCCTTTAAGTGAGTGAATTATATGTGAATTATATAGCTCAATAAAACTATTTAAAAATATTTAGGGGCCAATCTGGTCAAAGATGGCAGACTTGACCCTAAACATGTCAAACATGGTTAAATCCCTAAATTCATAATCACACTAAAAGAAAAAAGATCTTGATTATTTTTGGAGAGCCTCTGGGAACCAAATTGTTATTAAAATCAGTTAGCGTTATGGGTTGAATATATGCATCCCCCCCAAACTCATACATGATTATAGCATTAAAAGCTCACGGCTCAGCGTGAGCTAAGGCGCCAGCCACGTACACCTAAGGTGGCGGGTTGGAATCCCCAGCCTGGGCCCGCCAAACAACAATGATGGCTGCAACCAAAAAATAGCCGGGCGTTGTGGCGGGCGCCTGTGGTCCCAGCTACTTGGGAGGCAGAGGCAGGAGACTCACTTGAGCCCAGGAGTTGGAGGTTGCTGTGAGCTGTGATGCCATGGCACTCTCTCTACCCAGGGGGATAGCTTGAGGCTCCGTCTCAAAATAAAAAAATAAAAAAATAAAAAATCTCACAAGGACTCTGCCCCCCCCCTTTTTTAAGCAATCATGTTTTATTATACAACTCTATGAATGTCAGTGAGAAGCTAAGGGAAAGAAGGAGAATCATTCCTTCCCACTTTCAGACCCCCTGGGGGAAAAAATCTACAGGTTTCCCCCACCAGATTTCACAGGGCTAACGGTTTCAACTCTTGTTTTTCTCAGAAATGAGAAGAAATGTTTTCGGGGGCGGGGGGGGGAACACTCTCTTATTTTGTGAGAGTTTAGGGGAGAGGCTGCATTTTGGTGTTTCGGTTTTGGTGTGTTTGATCTGATTGGGTTCCTCACTCAAAGGGCAGCCCAAAGAGCAAGCAGAGAGGGAGAGAGTAACCAAACCAGCCTGCCTTTGATCACGCTGCAGCAGGTCTGGGCAAAACCACCCTTAGGATTTGCTAATGATTTCTGCATGTTTGCATAGCCAGCGGTTTTTAGGGTATATATTTGCACTTGGAGGCTTATTCCCTGCTGAATACCACTGCTCTCATCTACCCAGGCCTCTCAAAAGCAAGTCAATTCCAGAGGAAAAAGACTTCAGAAACACCCCACCCTCATCTAAGCCAGCTATCCAAGGTGAAGTTTCTGGGGGCTGCCCCTGGGGATGAGATGTCTTTCCCTTCAGAAAACATTTTGGAATATTCAGACAAGATATTATCTTAAGTAGACTCAGAATTTATTTTAAAATACAGCTGCAGTATCAGGGGAAACAATGAAATCTTCTCCTGGTCAGAATTTCTCCCGTCCAGGGCTTCACATCTTCCTCCGGCTGCATCATCCCAGGACTCACACAATTTTAGTCTCTGTTTACTATTTGTTTTCTATGGATGTAGTTTCCAACTTTGGCCCTATTTTTAGTTTTATTCTCCAATCTGGTCTGTCATTTTCTTTTCACTTATATGTGTAAAAATGTGCTGGTTGTCTGGTCCTCCTGCAAGTCGCAGGCAAACACCCCAGTTTACCCTACGTAGGGCACAGGGCAGGTGCCTCCCATGGGCCTCTCAGTGAAAGAGCCACCTGTCTAGATTTTGGCCTTGGGAAGGCATGTGGCTTTGTAAAGGAGATGGCATTTAGGCTGGGTTTGAGAGAGGGATGTGATAGTAGGAACGGGAGGGCCGTGGTATGAGAATGTTTCTGGCTGGGAACAACCTGAGCAAAGGCGCAGAGGCAGGAAGCTCAGGCCACGTCCACTGCCATGTCCGCTGCATGGGAACCAGCCCGAGTGAGCTGAAGCCCGGAGCATGGAGAGGAGGCAGGTAAGACAGTGGAGACAGGTCAGCACCAGACCCAGAGGCCCAGGTGAGGAGTTCTGTGTCACTGCAGAAAAACCAGGAGCTGCGTTAGTTATAACTAAGTACAGACTGAGAGCCTCAAACGACAGAAGTCCACTGTCTCGGCGTTCTGGGGGCTGGAGTCCGACATCAAGGAGCAGCAGGGTCCGTCTCTCCCAAAGGCTCCCTGCTTGACTGGAAGACGGCTGTCTCCTCCTCCCGTAGTCACGTGGTCTTCCCTTTACCTTTGTCTGTGTCCTGATGTCTTCTCATAAGGACCCAGTCATCTTGGATTAAGGCCCAAAAGACCTTGTTTTAACTGAATCACCTCTTCAACACCTCTGTGTCCAAATACAGTCACCTTCTGAGGTATAGGGTTAGAATTTCAACATATGAGGTTGGAGGGACACAATTCAGCCTATAACGTAGTCTGGGTAAAAAAAAAAAAAAAAATACCCTTGCGGACAGTGCCTGTGGCTCCAAGGAGTAGGGAGTAGGGCGCTGGCCCCATGTACCGCAGGTTGGTGGGTTCAAACCTGGCCCCAGCCAAAAACTGCAAAAAAAAAAAAAAAAAACCTCTTAAAGAAGATAGAAATGGAACAGAGGAGGAGGCGTGGAGTCAGGGAGGCCATTGGAGGCCAGCATGACGAGGTCCAGAGGAAATATGGATAAGCCGTGACTGAGGGATTCAGAGAGGGCTTCAGACTCAGCACCTGGTGGATGCTGGGTTGGGGAAATGGGCAAGAAGGAACCGAAGTTAACTCCGTAAAACTCCATGAGCTCATTAATAAATAGGAAGGGGGGGGTTGATGGATTAACGGGAGAGCTGATTTTGGCATACACTACGGGTGGGAGGCAAACTTGCTTTTAACTGTACTTTTCATTGCTTAGATTTTTATACGAAACTATTTCAAAAATTCCAATTTCAAAAAATTGAAAACAGGCAGTGCCGGTAGCTCAGTCCACAGGGCACTAGCCACATACACTGAGGTGGTGGGTTCCAACCCAGCCCCAGCCAGTTAAAAACAACAATGCAACTGCAACAACAACAAAAAAAAAAAAAAAAAAAGCCAGGCATTGTGGCGGGCTCCTGCAGTCTCAGCTACTTGGGAGGCTGAGGCAAGAGAGTCGCTTAAGCCCAAGAGTTGGAGGTTGCTGTGAGCTATAATGCCATAGTACTCTACCCAGGGCGACAGCTTGAGACTCTATCTCAAAAAAAAAAAAAAAAATGAAAACAAAAATAAAAATAAACAATCCCATGGAACTTCAAAGGGCTTTCCCTTCTGAAGTGTTTTTCACATCACTTGACTCTGTCCCCAACCCCTGGGCACGTATGTCGAGAACCGCCTCTGAGAAACAACTCAGGGTAGAAATTGCAGTGGTCTAAGGTGAGGCCAACTGCTAGAAAGAAAAGAAGTAGAAATTCACCAGAACCACAGCAAAACAGTTGTTTATAGAGAGCAGTTTGATCTAAAGAGGATTAACCTTGGACTCTTCCAGGGAGAAGCAGTTATTAAGGCCCCTCCCTCCTGTCCCCAACAGGGCCCACTACACACAGCTTTCAGCTGTTGAAATGACTGAGTGGGATGATCCCTATAAAGTGTGTCACACCACACAGCACACCTAGCACAGAGTACCGGCCAGCATTAGCCACTGTTGGCACTAACGGCACCCTATCTGTCATGCATTACATTTTAGGACCTCCTGAGTCCTCTGGACCAGAGGGGCAGCTGCTCTTAGTTGCTGCCCATAGCTCTTCCCTGTGTTCCCTGCCAGCAGCGCCCCCGCTGTGTGCAGGGACCAGAAGGCCGAGCACCCCTGGGGACAGAGCTCCCTCTCCAGCCCCACAGGGAACTCCATTGCTCCAGGCCACTCATAGTCATTTGACTCCCCATGTTAGTGATGGAATTAACCTATGTGATGGTTAATTTTATGTGTCAACTTGACTGGGCCACCAGCACCCAGCTATTTGGTTAAATGTCATTTTCAGCTGTGTCCGTGATGGTGTTTCTAGGTGAGACTAACATTTGCATCAGCAAAGGAGGCTGCCCTGTGCCTGGGTCTCAAGCCAATCTGCTGAACGTTTAAATAGCACAAAAGGTTCAGCAAGAGGGAATTCACTCCCCTGCCGAACTGTCTCTGAGCTGGGATGTCAGTGTCCTGGCTTGGGACTCAGACTAGACTTAACACCTTTGGTACTCCTGAACCTCAGCCTTCATACTACAGACTAGGGGACAACTCAGCCTCCCTAATCATGTGAGCCCATTCCGTGTGTGTGTGTGTGTGTGTGTGTGTGTGTGTGTGTGTGTGTGTGTGTGTGTATACATACACCTATAGGTATAGACAGGTTCTGTTTCTCAGGAGGACACTGACTGATACAGCCTGGAAACAGGATACAGTCACTGTGAGGTGCCCTGGGAAGTGCAATCTGCTGGGAATATCTGGAAAATTATTATAAAAGGACAGAAATGTGCCATCTGCATGGAAGGGCTGGAATTGCAGCAGCTATCTCTGCACCATGAGGGAAGCCAGCCTAAAAGGACAAACCAAGCCAATGAGGAGAGCAAAGAGGGGAGGTGGAGTGAAACTAGTCTTAGTTGATTTTTAAACTGCTGGATTAATCATTCCCAGTACTGGCCCAGCTCTGGACTTCTTGATAAGGGGCTACTGAATGACCTTAACCTTGAGCTGCTTCTCTGTTAGCTTGTCTGTTACTGACCACCCAAAGCATCCTAACTGGTATAACACACGTTGGTTCACAGGAAAACCTTTGGCTCCTATGTGTCTGACAATCTCTCACTGTTTTGTTCACCCAGACTGTGGTAGAGCTTTGAGGTCCCCATGCCCTAGCATCCCTCACGCCAGAGCATGTCACACATCCCTGATGCCTCTTTCTCTTGGAAGAACTTGAGCAAACAGGTGCAATTACCTGGTAGCTGAAGCCCTCATATTCCACGCTGGGTTCTCCATGCTGAGCTTCTGTTCCAGTGAGACTACGGTGCTTTCCCTGGACTCCTTCCAATGTTTTCAGCATCCCGGTGCTCATGTTTCTAAACCCCAGAATTCCAACTGTGGGCTCATCAGCTTTCTCCAGACTAATTTTTGTGGGTATTTGCCAGGCTTCTTTTCTGATAGGCGTCAGAATGCTTTTTCTACTGCTACAGAAACAAGCCAGCCTTGCCGCCCCACAACCCTGGGCTGTCTGCCATTCTTCCTGGATCTGATCTCCCCTGTGGACTTAAAACAGCAGTCATAACAATGCCTCCGCCGCACCGCACAGTTCTCCATAGCTTACAAAGCATTTTCACACATGCCATCTAATTTAATCCTTGCAGTGATAGACGCGATAAGTAGAGCAAACATAATTGTTCCTATTCTACAGAAGCAGAAACACGTTTCGGGAGGAGGACCGGTTCTGCCAAGGTCAAGCGGCAGATAGCTGGCACAAGTAGAAATCACGTCAAGAATTAACGGGAGTTTCTCCCCAACGAATTCAGGTCCCTCCACATGTATTTAACCAGCCTTCCCTTTGTACCTGATGCTTTTTCCTACGGGTTTTCCTGGGATAATCATGAGGATGAGGATTAATGTTCATGCCCCTGCATCAAAGAAATAGAAGGAGGTCAAGGAGCTGAATAAAAAATTAACAATACCAACTACATTTATCAAAGACTTATTGTGCTCTGGGTATATCAATTATCCATGAGTAACAAACAGAATGCCCCCAAATCTAGTGCCTGAAAATCACAACCATTTGTCATCTCTGAGTTAGCTGGGGGGCAAAGGCGTCTACTAATCTGGGCCAAGCTCAGTGTCCTCAGCCTGGCCCGCAAAGGAGTCTGAAGTCAGATGGCAGTGGGGCTGGGCCCGGGCTAGTCTGGGGTGGCCTCGGCTAGGATACCATGGCCGTACCACACACGGTCTTCCCTCCTCTGCCGACTGCCCAGGCCATGCTCACGTGAAGCTGTTGCACCTGCTGCATTCTTGGGGCCAGTACAGGTCACAGGGCCAATCCACACGCAGCAGCAGGAAGCAGTAGGAATCCACACGCCACCATATTCAGACATGGGGGCTTTCTACACACTGTTCTGTGTAATCCCCACCACACCTAAAAGTAGGGAATATGCTGAGATGGGTTAGGAAATTGTATTTAGCATTCTTTTGAGAACTCCAAAGGAGACAGCAGATTTCAGTTGTGTCTGAGATGCATTTTATATGCACACTTTTCGGGAGAAGCAAACAGAAAGAACCCCCCAAACACCTTGTGTTACCCAAAGGGTACATCGTTACTTCCAAATGGGCCTCTCAGAGATAGAGATTATTTTAAGACTTGACATTTCTCCTATTCAAAACTAAATGAACTGTTAGAAAATGCTATCTGGAATATATGATTCTGAATATATTTTTGTAATTAATTACAAATAAACTTTTTATGAGATGTTAAAGATCACGTGTGATCTAACACCTGGCAACAGTAAATAAGTGGGAAGAAACAGACATCTCCCAAAAAGTCCACTCACACGCCCCTCTATGGTGAAGAAGGTTTCCTCTGTGAGAAGTAAGAACGTCCACCTGGGGAACAACCGTCAGGGGGGAAGCTGGAACCCCCGGTGAAAATCGAAAATTTATGAAATTCATGAACTTGCAAAATTCAACAATATTCCCTTTTCTTAACAGGCAGTAAGATGACAGCCACATGCAGACAAGTGATTATAGATATGAAGAGACCAGAAACCCAACCAAGTCTGGGCTGATCACTGTGAGGCTCAGACCTGTTGGAGGAGGTAAGCTCTGGAGAAAGCAGCCAGGGATGGCTGCAGCCAACACTGTCGTTTATGTCTCTGGGGATCATTATCAAATATTTTGAGCACCTGCTTTGTACAAGGCAGAGGTACCTCAGAGGTAACAAAATAAAATAACCAGGCAAGGTGCCGCACACCTGCAATCTTAGCATTCTGGGAGGCCTAAGTGGGACAATCCCTTGAACTCGGGAGTTCAATACCAGTCTGAGCAACAGTGAGACCCAGTCTTTACTAAAAAGATAGAAAACTTAGCCAGGCACTTATAGTCCCAGCTACTTAAGAGGCTAAGGCAGGATTACTTCAACCCAGGAGTTGAGGATTCTGTGAGCTAGCCTGGCGCCATGGCACTCTAGCCAGGGGCAACAAAGTTAGACTTTTCCTCAAGAAAAAATACAGAAATAAATAACATAATAAATCTTCCCCTCACTTTGTGGTAGTTCAACCAGGTCCAGGGTCTGTGGGGAGCACGGGAGGCCCTAGCCCAGCCGTCAGCCGTCTTCACATCACTTTGCCGACACCCACACTTGCATGGGCATTTGCAGCCCCACGCTGTGCCTCGGACGCTCCTACAGATCTGCTCAGACATGCTCTGTGCTTCTTACTCCTCCTGCCCTGTCAAGGGGGGTCCCTGTGTACCCACCCTCCATACCCCAGTCTGTACCCCCAGGTGGAGGGAGGACAGGCCTGAGCTGAAGGCCTGCCTCTAGCTTGGGTGAATTCCCCAGCCCTCCAGCCTTCATTTCCCCCAGGTAGAGACAGAGGCTGGCTCAAGGGCTGGATGCCTCCTCCAACATTCACCCGTGAGCCTGGAGGGGAGCCAGGGTCAGAGGCCCCACCTGGTAATGGATTCCACACCAGGGTCCTCAGCGCAGCCTGGGAAGGTAGGGTTTCTGGGGTTGCATTTGAGGTACAAATTTGACAGAAGAGAGGTTCGTATTAAGGATGATGGAAACTAGCAAAGAAACTGAGAAACTGCTTCTGGCTCTTGAGAGGCAGCCTGGAGATTTAGGTAAGACCCTGCAACACTGGCTCTCAATTCTGCTTCAGCTATTTTTTGGCTATTAAGAGGTGAGCAAGTTACTTCACCTCCTGGGACCTCAGTCTCTCCAAGGGTAAAATAGGAACATGAAGGCCTCCCTCAGTGGGTCCTTGTGAGGTGTAAAGAGGCAATTAGGGTTAAAGACTGGACCATGAAGCAGGGCGGCAAAACTGTGAGCACAACTCAGGCCAGAGCAGCCCAGCCTCAGGCCACTGAGGAGTGGCCGGGGCTCCAGCCCTCAGCTCTGACTCTGTGTGGTGACTCAGGTCACCATCCCATTGGCCTAAGCAGTAGCTGCAGAGGCCAGACAAAAACCCAGACTTGGACAAAGACTCGTGTATTGAGGCTAGTCTGAGATTCCACTGGTGAGAAGGCAAAGGGTTTTCAGAAGATCTTATAGGAGCTCCAGGGCTCTGACAGCCATAGTCCATTCACAGATTCTCCACAGCGGCCAGGAAACAGGCGACCTTGGCTCCCCTCTTCCTCAGCCCTGCCAGCCTCCCAGGCAGGGCGTCTATTCTCCTCAGGGTTTCCCAACTGCTAACTAGAAAGGAAAGGAGTGTAGATAAGAGAAAGGAAAGGATATGACGGGAGCTGACCCTGCTGCTCATAGTCCTCTAGAGCAGGTGTCCTCGAACTACGGCCTGTGGGCCACATGCGGCCGGCCTAGGACATACATCCAACCCACTGGGTGTTTTTGCCGCCACTACCTGTCCTGTTTAGCAGCCGACTCGTCCCGGGGCCCGCAGTCTGGCCCTCCAATGGTCTGAGGGACAGTGAACTGGACCCCTGTTTAAAAGTTTGAGGACCCCTGCGAGAGAGAACCGTCACTCAGTTTCCCCCTGCACGGAAGGCTCTAGCAGCCGTCTGCCCAGGCCAGTGGAGGCCAGCTCTGGTCAGATGGCTGAGGAGGGAGGGGAAGATACATGGGGTGGAACAGAAATGGTGTGGCAGGAGGACAGAGGATGCTTCGAGCACCCACTTGCTGGACCAACAGGATGTGCATGCACAAACACACACACAGGTACACACACATACGCACATGGGCACAGGCGGGCACACAGGGATGCACAGATGCACACAGGCTCCCGCACAGGCAGGATGGTAACTGCCAGCTGCGTGAAGGCAGAGGCAGTGGCGGTCGGAATGCCCAGCTTCTTCACCTGCTGCTGAAGCCCCAGTCAGTTCCTGGGTGGCAGCTTTCTGTCCAACACTTGTTACCTATCTTGTAAGGTTGGTGGCACCGAGGAAGACAGCATGGGCGCTGCAGGGCTGTGAGTGTTTAGCAATCAGCTCTCTGGAGGGCTGGAGTAGGGGAGAGCCCTGATGTGCAGCGTTCACCAGTTTCTGGGTCGCAAACACTCCCTGTGGATGACATGACTGAGAGCAGGGTCGGGAAGAGACGCTAACTTCACCTCTTGGAAACATTATCAGCTGGCTCAGGTACCAAGGGATCACAAGCCAGGTGAGTCAGAGGAATTTTTTTTCAAATCCGAAGACCAACAGCAACAAGAGGCAGAACTGACTGACACCCCTTCCCATCAACCAGCTGAACGTTATTCAGTCCACAATATTTACTCCAGTAAACTGAAATAATGGAGAAATCTTAGGCTAGGAATATTCCCTTTTGACTTACAGTGCAGTGTATAATTAAGTAATGTAGTTTTTTTTTCTGTCTAAAAATTGGCAAAATGATAAATATCCCTGGCTAAGCTCCAGGAGATAAATGCTCTGGGGAGAATTTTGGTTACTTTGCTTAATTTTGTTTATACCATTGAACAGCATAATCTCACATTGAATAAGGAAAAAAGGTGAATTTACTGAAAATGCATTCCAATCTAAGGGAGGCCAGTGTAGAAGAATTCGCAGCCTCCTAGGCATGGGATAGTTTTGCAAGTTGAACAGCCATCTGAACCCTCAGAAATGATCCACTGGGGTGGGCAGAAGAAAACTCCCCCTTCCTGAGACATCACTACCTCCTTCTGCAGTGATATCCTTGTACCATCGCTCTGCAAAGTCCTCATCAAACAACTCCTTTTCCTTCCTGTGCCTCTGCCCGGTTGTTTGTGGCTCACACTTTATTAGGTTTTCTGGATGTAAAGCTGAGATGGCTCCCAGTGCAAACAGAGAGAACTCCTACTATGGTCCATTTGCAAAACTGCCCACTGGAACAGGGAAAGAGAAAACATGTTCTGTGTTTATTCAAAATCAATGGAGCCCCAAACAATAACTTAAGATTGTAACATTCTTGAGGGAGGCAAAATCCTCAATTTCAATATAAACTACACAATTAGTTATCTCTATGCCATTAAGAAAGTGTCCCGGCCGAATGAGCTAAACGGACCCTAGATAGCCAAGATCCTTTACAGAACAGCGATCAGAACAAAGGCAAAGCAAAGATAAGAACGGGACATCTCGCCCTGACACTAATCCCCAAACAAAAAAGCTACAAACCTATTCCAAGTGTGGGCTTAACATCTCATTCTTCAGGAATTTCTTAACGAAGCCATGGGACTTTCAGAGCCTGGATTTACGGGGCTTTGGCTTCATTCCAACTTCACATAAACATTAAACTCCAGCTTATCAGAGGAAAGGAATTGATGACTTTGTGCGGAGAACGTTAAGTAAATGCTCACAAGTATCCAAAGTCTCACCCGCAAAACATGCAGATGAATAGGAAAGGTGCAGGACAGGGTCTACTTGTGACCCAGGCACACCCCAAACAAGGCCAACCCCAAGGTGGCTCCTGTGTGAGGAAACCAGGAGCCACAAGGGCGAGGTGGGTGCAGAAGTCAGAATCCGCCGAGGCTCTTCTGCCTTTTACCAGGGAAATAACATGCTGGTCCCAGGAAGATCAGCATCTGTGGGGCGGGATGAGAGGCCCCTCACTTGCCTCCTCCACAAAGGACGGAGCAGCAGGGAGGTAACCACATGTTGAATGGGGCGTGTCAGAGCACATGGAACTCAGCAAGGAAGTGACAGGGACCCTCTGAGACACGGAAGGAGAGGGGAGCAAAGCAGCTGGCCGGGCCAGGATTGGCTCGAAGCCCGGAGGGGCTCCCATTGCAGGGTGGTGGGGAGCAAGAGATCCCCAGAAGGCCACACCCCCACCTTGGGTGCCTGCAACCCTCACAGGCCCTCAGCCTCGTACAGGGAGATGCCTGAAGCCCACGCAATGGCTTTACTCTGGAGAGGGAATTCACGCTGGGTACACTCACCCCCAGGACCCAAAGCGCTATGGCATGAAGACATTTGCGAGTCCAGCCCCCGTCAGACTACAGCCTGCCCTGGAGTCCAACAGCTTCAGAATCTACACAGACCTGGAGCTCCCACCATGCCCACCCAAGGGCTGCAGTGTCACAATACCAGCTGGGTCTCCAGCACTCCAGCTCATGCAATGTCCTTCCCCCTGGGGAGCAGGTGGTCAAGTGGCTTGAGGAGGCTGCCCTCAGGATACAGGGAGCCAAAGTTCATGTTCTCCAGAGCCTGGAAGCCACCTGCTCAGGGCTGCTGCCACTGACAGTATTCTACATCCTCCAGCAGCGTGGCCACTGTGCACCATCTGGGGGCCTAAAGACTGGTCCACTCCTGCCACTGCCAGGACTGCTGCTGTCATCCCCACAAACCAGCCAGAGGCCTGAGAACCAGCATACTGCTGCCCACTGCTACTGACCCCGCTGGAACCTGCACACAGCACACACCACCTGAGAAGATGAAAATCAGCCTGCTCCTCTGCCAGACAATGGTACCCACAGGACCTTCCCAGAGGTGTGATTACCCGCCTGCCCAACCAGTCACCACTGCTGCTGGAGGCACCCACCAGAGTGTACCACCCAGCGGCACAGGGACCAGCCCCACCAGCCCACCCAGCCTAGTGCTGCCGCCTTCAGCTCAGGGTCATGAGGACCAGCGGTAATGATTTCACCATTGCACATTATAGAAATGTTTTAAAATATCACTCTGTATCCCAAAAATATGTATCAATTACTATATATCAACTAAAAATAAAAGGAAAAAATCTGAATGAAACTTGAGTTGTTTGGGTTCCAAAATCAATTCTCTTTCCTCCACACCGGAAGGCCGTGTAGATGCCACATCACCAGAAGCATTCTTCCCACAACATTCCTTTAAAAAGTAACTTCCTCCACATCGATTTGAAAGATACAAACATTCTATTCTGTGTACGTTGTAGAAACGTGTATGTTAAATGGACTGAGGGGAACCTGCTCTTCTAGGTAACAGAAGAAATGGCTAGAATAGGAATAGAAAGATACAACCTTGTGTTCACCAGAAGGCTGAGACACGAGGGGCCTGGGACCTTCAAGCCAATCCTTCCCATTTTGAAACTGTGAAATCTTTGGCAGATTACTTAACCTCTCTGGATCTCAATTGTCCTCATTTGCAAACTGGAATGAATACTAGGTATCATCATATAAGCCCTCATTGTTGAAAGTGTAGGTTAACTAGGTATTGGCGGGCTCATGATGAAGGCTCAGTCATTTTCAGCTGTGATTTCTGTGTACCATTGATCCTAAGATGCATATGTTTTTCACATTTTAATATTTCTTCAGTGCATCTGACAGCCTATGGCATCGGTGTCAAATGTTAATGTGTTATTGTGTCAAATTTTAGTGATGCATCTTACCATCAATAGGGTCTTGACTTGATGAAATATGGTCTTGTAATTATCAGTACTATTATTACCAAAGAGATTGGGCCATAAAATAATAATGAGACTGCTTCTACAAGCTGTGGGCAATAAGCACCTTATTATTTTATAATAGCAGGACACAAGTTTCCCAACTGGAAGACCCTCCTGGGGCCTCCACACAGTGACTAGGATGCACGAATAGTACCTTCTAGAAGCAGCAGGTGAAGATGAGAAGCTCGAGATATGAAAACCCAGATTTCTATATAGTGGGAAAATTGATTAGGAGGTAATACTTGAAAATGGAAGGGTTTCACAAAAATATACATTGAGAGCAGTGCTTGTCAACGTTTTTTTCATCATCACCATTCTCCCTCATAATGAGCCTTCTTAGACAATTTTGTCCTACTCACTCCCCAGTGAAATTTTAACGTTGAAGACATATTACATATCAATGTGTATATTGTTTGTATATTTTTGCTTTATATGCAAAAGATATATAAAAGAGACATAAAAGAGGAATGTTCGCCGCACACACCCTCCCCCTGGAAATCTCATCCCCATGGATACGATAGCTCCTCTTTGAGAATGTATGCTTTAAAGACATATTTTTTAAAGGACTTTTAAAATATTGTGTGATTTTAGAAATTTTGATTTTCACTCAATTTTCCCCTGACACATTAACTGTGGATAGGAAGACATACAAGGAGCATATCTGATAAACGTCCACAGATGGTGCCCACTCTATGTTTATTATGCACTAATGTCTGTCTAGCTGTTTTTTAAACCATACTACCCAAGCAACACACCAGGAAGATGGGACACATAGGAGCCAAATTTAACTTCTATAATGGAAGAAACTTTGTCTCAAAGTTATGTAGACTTTTTTTTCAACATACCTAAGTGTTAATTTATTTCAATGTTTCATTCAAATAACCATTATTAACATTATTTCTACAATGGTTCTCTAGTATTTTTTTTTTCTTTTCTCACATTTTTATTTTTCCAGTACCTAAAATCAATATCCTGACCAACAATTTCCCCTGTAGATATTCTCTATAGTTAAACCTCAGGGCAGGATTCTGTATGCCTAATCTCAAGGGCCATGGCCAGGAGGACGTTCCCTAGAACCTCAACCTGCCTACAGGAGCTAGGCCCGAAGTAAGGACTCCTGAAGCAGCACAAACACTGCTTCCTGTTCCCTACTTCCCACTTCCTGCCTCTGCTTCCTATTCCCCACTTCCCACTTCCTGCCTCTGCTTCCTGGTTCCCAGTTCCAATTTCCTGCCTCTGCTTCCTGTTCCCCAGTTCCAACTTCCTGCCTCTGCTTCCTGTTCCCCACTTCCCACTTCCTGCCTCTGCTTCCGGGTTCCCAGTTCCAACTTCCTGCCTCTAGCCTCCCACTCTCTGCTTTTGGCTCTGGCTGAGTGACCAAAGGGGCAGGAATGTTGGGCTCCTGGGCAGTGGTCCTTCTGCCTCAGAGTGGATGGGGAAAACCCAGGCAGGGACTTAGTCCAAGGGACAGTCAGAAGTACTCAGGGGCCAGACTCTGAGCATCAGTGCCCACCCTCTTCTCCCCAACAGCTTGATATTCAAAATATTTTTTAAAGAGGAAGAGCCAGGGCCTTCCACTCCAAAATATGAGATAAATAGACTAAAATGTTAAAAAGAAACAAAACAAAAACATGACTGGGAAGAGTTTTTACCTCAATTTTAGCTCAGTACAAGGAGTCTAGAAGGCTCTGGACCATTCACTGTGGCTTTCAGCTACGTCCTGCTAAGCCTTGGCAAAGCAAGGGACCTGTGTGGAGCCTTCTCTGCTCCCGGGGGGCTTCTGTCATCCTTGGAAGTGCCGTTCCACAGTGCTCGCTCCTCTGTGTTCCCCAACTGTCTGCCTCCACCTCTCACTGGAGCAGGCAGGGCCAGGGTTGGCCTCAAGGTGTGTCAGGTCTCTGACTTATAACTCGCCTGGCCCAACTCAAGGTGCTCCAAAATGCAAACTGTTGAGGCTGCAGAAAAAAGATGCACCATCTTTATTCCTAGATAGAAGATACAAGGCCCCATACCCCATCCACATTTTCCATCTAATTACAATACATGGCAGCTGCTATTTTCTTGTTGTGTAAGTAGAGAAGCTACACAATGAAGGAGGCTGAGAAGGTGACTGGGGCATTCCTGAGAAGGAAGGGCAGAGGAGCAGGCAGCAGAGGCCATCCTGCTCGACTCCACAGTTTCTCCAGGACTCTGCTTGGCTCTCATCAACTCCCATAAAATCGAGTCCGTATCAGATGTCCAGAGTCATGTGTGGCTCAGGGAGAGCACTGGCAAGGAGCACCTGTAATTTTAAGTTGGCTGATTGTATATTTAATACTTTTAAATTCACAATTGGGGTAAATTCAAACTCTACTTCACAGAATCTCAACTGTCAAAATGAAGGGAGATATTCTCCCATATCCTTAGTTTTATGCTTGCCCTGCTGAACTCATGAGGAGAGCGGCATCTACCAGAAGGTGAGTAGTTGGTCTCAGCACCTGTTGTGGGATAAAGGTTCCACTGCTGAGCCCTCCCTCCCCTCCTCACAAACTGGGAAGAGCTCTGGTTCCAGGAGTTGAACAAGTTTCCTGTGCCCAGGGACATTCTAACAGCGCGTTGACAGGTGACACACAAGTAAGCCAGTCAGGAAGTTATTGAAGTATGTTCAGGTTGTGTCAGTTGTGATAATTGAAATAAAACAGGACACTGAGGGGCATGTGTGTGCACATGTGCATGTGTGCATGTATGGGACCCTCCTCCTTGTTAGGCTCCTCCAGTGCCAAACCTTCTGGCTTCTGGTTTGTTTTGTTTGGAGACAGAGTCTCTTTCTGTCACCTGGGCTGATAATGTGCAGTGGCATCATCATAGCTCACAGCAGCCTCAAACTCCTGGGCTCAGGTGATCCTCCTGCCTCAGCCTCCCAAGTAGCTAGAACTACAGGCACTTGCCACAACGTCTGTCTAGTTTTCTATTCTTAATGGAGATGGGGTCTCACTGTTGCTCAGTCTGGTCTTAAATTCCTGACTGCAAGTGAACCTCCTGCCTAGGCCTCCCAGAGTGCTGAGATTACAGGCCACCCTGTTTGGCCCTCGCTTCAGTTTTATGTTTCATTAGCTATAAATATTTTTTGATACATTCTGACATGAGTGCCCCAGAGAAAGGAGAACTTGGACAGGATATGCATAAAAGGAAGATGATATGAACAGACTCAGGAAGATGGCCACGGACAACCTGTGGAGGGGCCTGAAACAGGTCTTCCCTCATGACCCTCTCATGGGCTGATGCCCTTGACCTTGGACTTCCAGCTTCCAGGACCATGAGACAATCAATGTCTGTTGTTTAAGCCACCCAGTCTGTGATAGTTTGTTACAGCAGCGCTAGAAAACTAGCACAGTCTGCTCCCCAAACACACGGCACCTCTTGTAAGGGGTTGAGCAGACCTGTGTGGTCCTAAAACCAACTCATTGCCAATCTAGAATCTTTCAAAAATAGATCCCAGACACTTCCATCAGCAAAGACTCTCATTCGATTAGGTCAGGACTGGGACCCCATATCTGCATTTTTAAAAAGTCCCAAGCTAGAGCAATGAGTACTAGGTTGGTTTAGCACTGCTGGATGGATCACCTTGGGGACATTCTCAGCCATGTAGCCTCTGCATGGATCCAGGCAGAGGGGAGACACATGCAAGTGTGTCTCTGTGTGTGTCTGTGTGCCCACGTCTGCCATCATTCTAAGCATTTACCCACATTCAAAAGTATCTTCATGGCAAGATTTCACGTGTAAATGAGAGAAGCAAGGTAAAGCACACAGGTTTGCTTGATCTGTCTCTACTAAAGCTGGCCTTCATTCTAGACCAGTGGTTCTCAACCTGTGGGTTCTGACCCACAGAAACTAACTATATTAAGGGGTAGCGGCATTAGGAAGGTTGAGAACCACTGTTCTAGACCCAGGGAGCAGCACCAGCAGCCGCGTCCTGCCTGCCTCTGCTTCTGCCTCTGCAGCTCCAGCTGAGACCACAAAGCTTCCCTGACTTTGCAGTCACCTGAGCAGGGCCACGGGGCAACAGGGGCAGTGGGATCTGTGTCAGCGCCCAGCTGTCTACAGCTCCCGCCAGGCTGCTGCAGGTGCCATCAGCTGCCAGAGCACAAGGGTTTCTTTTCAGAGTGAATATAGGATGAGGCTTGAATTTTTATAAAGTCCAGACTTTGGCAGCTGTGATATGGCATCATTCCATTTTCAAAGAAAGAAATCCTCAATCCAAGGTGGGCATTGTCTGCATTTTGTTCTGTAACAAATTAGCTCATTCACAGGAATGAGGTCTTTTCCCACGTGAGCTATGCGATTCCATCTGTGCAGGAAGGCAGGTAAGGCTCACGGAGGCTTCCCGCCCATTCCTAGAGCAGCGTGCTGACTAGGGGAGGACAGGCCGGCCCTGGGCGTGTTTGCAAGTAAGTATAGACATCTGTGGAACAACAGTGCACTTTAAAACAGCACTGATTTACTTATTCCCTGTATGATGTTTTCCAATTTCTTTTAACATAGACAAAGACGACTGAACAAGTTATATTGACCTGAAAGCTCTGTCATTCCCAGTTTATCTCTTTTCTTTTCCTTTACAGTCGTCAATAGCTACATGACTAGTTACCCCAAAACCCAGAAGCTGAAAACAACAAACTTTTTCTTTAATCTCACCCTGGACCCTATGGGTTGGGAATCCAGGCGTGGCTCAGCTGGGTGCCTGAGGCAGAAAGTTTGTCATGAGACTATTGCCAAGCTGTGGGCCAGGGCTCCGTCTCATCTGAAGGCTCGAATCTGGGGGTGGTGGGCGTGGATCTGCTTCCAAGTTCACTCACACAGATGTCTCTTGCTACACGACCTCTTCACAGGGCTGCTACACTCTGACAGCTGGGATCCCCCAGGGTGAGCAAACTGAGAGAGAGAGAGGGAATGCCCAAGACAGAACGTCACAGTCTTTAAAAACCTAATCTCAGCTGTGACATCCCATCACTTTTTCCATATTCTATTTATAGGAAGCCTTCGCTACATGCAGCCCTACACTCAAGGGAAGGAGATTACACAGGGCATGAAAACTGAGGTGGAGAGGATGACCAGGGTCACATCAGCAGTTGCCTACCACCGTTTCAGCATGGACGTTCTACCACGGAGTGTTCTTCACTGTCAGTGTCACACAGAGGAAGGATGGCCCCTTCTGGAAGGATCTACCTAAATTATGTCTGTAGATATGTAAGAAATAAAGAGTCAAAAATAAATAATGAAAAATCTGAAAGCAATCCATTATGGGAAATACTGAGTACAAAGTGCTTTGCTTTCACATCTTCACTATACCTCCAACAGAGCTAACCTATAAAGGAGGGCACCTGATTCTACACCTGCAAGTCAGTCTGGGCCCAACCCTGGGAGTCTACCTTTGTTGGTGCCTGAAGTAGAATAGGGGTTGCAAACCATTCACAAAGGGCCAGACAGTAAATATATTTTACTTTGAGGACCATATGGCCTCTGACACAACTATTCAAACCTGCGATTGTGACACAGAAGCAGCCATAAATACTACAAAATGAATGACCATGGCTGTGTTCCAATAAAACTTTATTTACACAGACAGGTACAAGGTGAGACTTCACTCACGGGCTATAGTTTACCAACCCTGAAGTAAAGAATTGCCTGTATTCTAGTTGAGAATAAAACAAAAATTGGCAATAAAGGTACAGTAGAGGTAGTACATTACTATTTCTGAGAATGCTTCACTATAAATATATGCAAATTATATTAAGTGTCTGCATGACAATCACCATTTATTTAAAAAGCTGTGTGTGGCTGGGCTTGATCACTCACAGCTGTAATGCTAGCACTCTGGGAGGCTGAGGTGGAAGATCACTTGAGGTCTAGAGTTCAAGACCAGACTGAGCAATAGCAAGACCCCCTCTCTACCAAAAATAGAAAAATTAGCCAGGTGTAGTGGGGTGTACCTGTATTCGAAGCTACTCAGGATGCTGAGGCAGGAGGATCATTTGAGCCCAAGAGTTTGAGTTGACATTGCTATGAGTTAGGCTGAGGCCATGGCACTCCAACCCAGTCTCCAAAAAAAAAAAAAAAAAAAGTTGTGTAAGATTGTTTAACAAATGGGGTGAGGATGGTACAATCTGGAATCTTTTGCCCTCCTAATAACGAACTTTGATGTAATCAGCTGGAAGCCATTGATATCACTCCCTAATGGCGGTACCATTAGTTTCTTTTCTTTTCTTTCTTTTTTTTTTTTTTCAGTTTTTGACCGAGGCTGGATTTGAACCCGCCACCTCCGGCATATGGGACCTGCACCATACCTGTTTGTAATTCCAGCCCACTAACCATGCAAACAGTCTTTGAGCCCCGGGCACTGCCCATACCATTAGTTTCTTTATGATATGACCAAAAATAAAAATCCCTGGGCTGCTCACGAAAATCCCATCTCTGAAGACACAGGTAACAAGTGAAAGAAAAAAGTTCATTAATAATAAGTACTGAACCTGAAATGAGGAACAGGAAGAGGTTCGGTCAGGAAACTGTTTAAGTCTGAGATCCTAGAAACCAGGGTCAGGTAGTTCACAAGTGTAAAGAACCTTCTCCTTCCTAATCAGCCTCATAACCAGAGAAGTCTGTTATTTCAGACTCCTGGGACTTCCATTCCATCCTTTCCTCGGCATCTCAGAGATCCCAGACCCTGCAACTCAGCCTGGTGCATGCCCTGAGTGTGGGTCTTTCTCCGAAGGCAACAGTGGGCAATGGCAGCCTCAGATGGCCACATCACCACTCACTGCAGCCAAGGAGGACCCAGCGACAGTCATGCCTTTCTTGTGCCTTTCATGGGAATCTGTGAATCAGATGCATGTGTGGTATCCTGGGCCAACAGGAAAGCTGCTTGTAATCCCAGCCCACTAACCATGCAAACAGTCAGAGTCTCCTCAACTGTGTTTGAAAATTAATTTAAAGAGATTTAACTTTAAAGAGACATTGATGCGATGTTCGTAAATCAATGAGCTAAATATTAGTCCTCATGTGTTATAAAATCAGCTAATGGTGCTTTCTATGGCAAACATATTTCTTAACCATTAACTCCATTTCCTATAGGTCCTTTTGAAATGTCCCAGCCAACACATCGCAACACACAACACTCATTTACTAAACAATCATGTGAAAAAAATAAGGAGATATTAGGAATTCAAACCTGCTGCAAAATTCTGAATCCTAGCAGGATGCCGTCCCCTGGAAACTCTAGATCAAGGGACGTCAGTGGTTCTCACACCTCAGCAGACATCAGAATCACCAGGAGGTCTAAGGGAGACACAGGTTGCTGGGCCCAGCCCAGAGCTTCTGAGCAGCAGATGTGTGGTCGGCTGAGAACTCAGCTTTCTGCACAAGCTTACAGTGATGTAGATGCTACTGGTCCAAGGACGGGCCTTGGAGAACCATTGGTCTAGAGAAGAGGTCTGTAAGCTTTCTATTAAGGGCCAAATAAATATTTCTACTTTGAAGCCACCATCTGTGGCAACTTCTCAGCTCTCCTGTGATAGTGCAAAAGCAGCCAAAGCCCATCCAGCAGCTCGTGGTGAGGCTGTGCCCCAGTAAGACTTTATTTACTTCAGTTTTTAGCCCCCCTGTGAGACAGAATGAGGAAGTCTCTTCAGAAGACTCACTCTGCCTCCGGGGTGTGAACAACTGAAAGGCACAAAGTGTCTGCAGCCTCTGCTACCCCAGGCCTCTTCCCAGTGGATCTTGCTGGCCTGTAACATGAAGCAGAAACGTCATGGCACCATCTTTCAAAACATGTCCCAAGGAACTGTCTTGAAACAACAGAGCATGTTAACACTAGAAAGCTTCAGAAACCGGGGTGTTAGTCAGCATTTCAGGTCGTTTTAGAGGACAATGCCAGAAGCTTACCTCTGTCACTTGTCACCATCCACAGTTTGGGCCTCCAACGACTGGTGATAAGCTCTAAGAAAGCTGGAGCTTTGTTTTCATGTTCTAGAAAAGTGCCTGGCATAGATAAGTGCTAAAAAAAATATTTTATTGAATAAAAGGAAGGCTATGCAATGGATAAATCCCTTTCTAGCCTTGAGATTTCTGGATTTGACTTCAGGGTCTAGTAGCCAACCATGCCCCCGATTGTACAAACAATCCTCCCAGGAATAGCACCTAGGGAGGGAGGCTCTAGGTCAGCGCATATGGACCAGCACTACCACTTGATGAAGACAGAGTTCCTTTCAGTCTCTTAGCAACAGCTTGCTGCCTGGAACCTCAAGGACCATTCAGCACTCCAGGCACCGACATGGAAATCGGAAAGTTGGAAACAAACACCAGGGAGCCTGGGATCAAAGCAAAGAGCCTAGGAATGTTGATGGAAATGGAGTGACCAAAGCCTTGACGGGACCAGACAGACTTCTGGTATCAGACAGGCCAGCAAGGTAGTTGGTTGCAGAGGGGAGTTGCGTAAGGGACCAGGAAAGCAGGTTGGGCAGCATAATGGATCCCTTAGAGTGAAGTGACCTAAATGTCCCTTGGCAGACGAATGGATCCAGAAAACACAGTGTATGCACAATGGAATAATATTCAGCCTTGCAGAAAAGGAAATCCTGTCATCTGCAATAACACAGACGAACCAGGACAACATTGAGCAAAGTGAAATAAACCAGACCTGGAAAGACAAACACCAAGTAATGCCACCTACTGAGCAAACTAAAATAATCAACCTCATAAAAAAGTAAAGTGGTGGTCGCCAGAGGCTGAGGAAGAGGAAAGGGGAAGCTGGTGTTCCGCAGAGGGAAAGTTTCAGTTGCATGAGACAAGTGTGTTCTGGAGATCGGCGGTGAGGAACTGCGACATTGCGACATGGCACCTGTGGTTAACAATACTGCATGCACACTGAACCGTCTGTTAAGAGGGTAGAGCTCACGCTAAGTGCTCTCAACACAGTAATAAAGAAAAATCCACAAGAGGCACTGCTTTTTGTTGATGTGCTATTTGCAAGTTAGCAAGGAGAAAAACCAGAAGCTGAGATCTGAAAATACTCCAACCAGCTAGAAAATTTATATGAGATATAATCAGCCGGTGATGAACTAAATAAAGGACAAAGCCAGTGAGGTCATCTTGCAGCCCAAGTCATTAACCAATAGTCACGGTTTATGAACACTATTCCCTACAAGGGGTAGGTTTAGGGACTGATGCAATTCTCTTAGACATGGTTTACAACTTGGAGTTACACAAGGTTTGGGGTTAAGAGAGGACATGCCTGTTGGGTAGAGATAGGCTCTGGGACAAAACTCTTTGATAACAGGAATGTCTTTATCTCTTAACATCAAATTTTAGAACCTGGCACAGTGGCTCACGTCTATAAGCCTAGCACTCTGGGAGGCCAAGATGGGAGGGTCTCCTGAGCTCAGGAATTCAAGACCACTCTGAGCAAGAGGGAGACCCTCATCTCTACTAAAATTAGAACAATTAGCCAGGTATGGGGGGAGGGGCATGTAGTTCCAGTGACTCAGGAGGCTGAGACAGGAGAATTGCTTGAACCCAGGAGTTTGAGGTTGCTGTGAGCTAGGCTGAGGTCAGAGCCAGGCACTCCAGTCTACACAACAGAAAAAAAAAATTTTTTTTTCAGAACAGACTGACAGGGAGGACTAGTAACTTCTGACCTTGGAGACTGATGACAAGGCTTCTTGCTCAGCTCACTGGGTTATAAATGTTCTCTCCACCTCTGCTTCTTTATCCACATCCAGGAAGGTCATTTACAGCACAGATAAAGGAAGTTAAGGCCCAAGAACATTGCACGATCTCAGAGTTGGATCTTGAATAGAAAGCCAGGCGAGTGGGAAGGCAGAGCTGAGCGTGTTAGGCAGGGCTCCCAGAGAAACACAGCCAACGGGGCATGTGTGGGTGCCGAGAAAGAGAGAAACGGGGAGATTTAACTTAAGGAACTGGCTCACGAGATTGTGGAGGCCACAGTCAGAGTCAGTCTTTTTCCTCTGAAGGCCTTCGGCTAATTGACTGAGGCCACAGGAGTCAATTCTATGAGTCCTGCCCACATTCCATAAATATTGCCATAAAAACTCAGACTTCATTTCTCTTTCTGGAAAAGAATGGGAAGAGAAAGGAATAACAACATTATTAAGTGACAAGCTAACTCCAGACTAAACCTGGCCCAGCATATTATTAACATCCCCCAGTACTCCTGCTGAGCAACACAGTATCAAGCTACACCTCCCCCCAGCTTGCATGCAATGCTTCCCCGTGCTTCTCCATCCTAATGCCTGCTGGTTCTGTGTTAAGGAATGAGTGGTTGGGTTGTAAGTCTCCAGTGAGCTACTGAAATTGTTTATTTTCCTTTATTTCTTCCATGTCCAAGGGTAGTTTATTAATTTGTGCCAGGGAAAAGTTCCTGAACAATGCCGCAGAGGGTCACTCCAAATGTAAAGGATGACTTTGGGAATTGTTCTTATCTGGATTAACAGCAATTGTACTTGCCACGCTCAGAACTTTTTTTAAATTGAGAAAGTACAAAACTGGCTTTTCTGCAAATACACTGAGGACTGGGATCCCACAGAAGTCATTATTTACAACCATCCCCAGCCTGCAAAGTCACACACAGATATGTCAGCCTAAATGGAATAATTAATCAATTATGGGAATCACTGGCTGGGAAGAAAGAGGGTTTCAAAAGAAACCCAGTAGTTTTAGCAAGAAAAAAAAATAGGCTTTAAATTTGTTGGGGAAATTACTTGCCTTCTCCAACTCCAGAATAGTGAGAGAGAATAAAGCTGGAACAGGAGGAGCCCAAAGGAAAGCCAGACTCATACTTCTTAACTCACGCTCATTAACATAGATTATTCAGCAGTTACTGGGAAGCTGTAAGGTTATGATGCAAAGAAGTTAGCCCATGTTCACACTGATTCCTAATAAAGAGCTGGATTCACCAACAAATTAATTTAAATCTTATAAAACCCCATCTATCTGCTCAGTGATCAGGTGAACATTTCCAGGGATAAGTCATACTGACAGCAGGGACCTTTGACATGGCATGATGAAAAAGGCACTATGGTCCTCCCTCCAAAACCTGTAACTCTTGTTTAACAATGAGAAAAACATCAAACACAAATCGAGGGGCAATCTACAGAATAAGATAGTTGAAAAGAATGGCTGTCTATTTTTTTTCTGGAAGTCTGGAAGGACACACAACAGAATATGATACATGCTAGTAGGATTGTTGAGGAGCGGTGACTTGCTTTTTTCTTTGGACGTTACTCTGTTTTTTAGATTTTCCAAAGTGTATTGTTTTTGAATTTTTATTTTTGTATTTTTGAAAAAGGTAGCATAAGAAGTACTTTTTCCCTCAAAGTAGTCCAAACATCCATATGGCCTTTTGAGAAATGTGCAGCTTTGCAGGAAAAATAAGCCAACCATCTTCCATTTGAGATCTGTTGCCACTCCTCACTTACAAGCCTGTGAGAACAGCTCTTTTGAAAACTGATGTCTATCTGTCATAAGAAAATGTGAGTAAATATAAATTGGTTTCATAGATGTACTGATACATTGGATCCTTTTTCCTCTATTCTTGAGATACTTTACACCGGAGAATTTATTTTTCTTTTTTTACTTTTTCCTTTTCTCTTTTTTCCTTTTTTGAGACAAAGTTTTACTCTGTCTCCTGGGGTAGACTGCTATGGTGCCTTAGCTCACA
>CAUYQV010065458.1:0-10996 GCA_963574575.1 Galagoides demidoff | reverse complement strand
GGGTTTTCACGTGCAATCCGAAATACTTCCATCAAACTGATCAACACAGCCTTCATGTCATTTTCTCAGTTATTGTTTTTGAGCAACAAAATGCCAATGACAAGAGCCAAGGTCTTATTTCTATCAACTTGGATGAACCTGTTTGAGTGAATTTGGACCCTGTTGCTCACTTCCTAGCTTCAGCAAGCCCATTAGTTGTGCTGACATGATGACACAGAAGAAATGAAATGTGGTTGACAAGAAAATAGGCTTCAACATCAGCTCATCTCCCAGCCACTGCTCTGTCTCTGTAATTTCTCATAAGTTACTGAGCCTCCCAGACTTCAGAGATTTCTCATCTATGAAACAGGGTGATGATTACAACTCTTACCCCCAGGCTGAGATAAGGCCTAGCAATCACACAGGCACCTGGTAAGGAACTGCTTCATAAATGGCGCTCTCCGGGGCCACTGCTGCTAGGCCCCAGCTACTGCTGTTCCTGTCCTCACTGCCACCACTAGTAACTGAAAGCAGGCTGGCCTTGTGAGTCTTTTTTCAGCAGTGCTACTGACGTCCCTGAGAACCCTAGAATTACACAACAAAGGTTATAACATACACACAGGTAAAAGCTGGAATATCTACAAATAACCAATATTTAAAAGGTATAAGAAAAAAAGAACCACAAAGCTGTGCTTGCCCTAAGATTTTCCAAGGGTATCATTATTGGGGATCGGTGATACAGGCTTAAGCTAAACTAAAATGAAGTAATCTGGGGGCTCAATTCAAAAAGAGTCCAAGGCAGTTCTGCATCATACTGAATTCCTTTATAGAGCACAATGCCCTATAAGGATAATTTCCCTGTACTTTGGATGACTAGGAGTGAGTTTGCACATAATGAATTAGGTAATATACGTAAACCATAATGTGCCATATAATAATTATTATAATTATAAGCATGAGTGAAGGAAAAGAGGACAAGGTTCACAATTGCTTGACGGGCTAACCCTGAACTACTTTTGACATTTGGGAGATACTTTTATGGTTTATACTTCATTCAGATTCATAACATTCGAATTACATAGGGTCCACAGTAACTGCATAAATGTTATACAATCAGCTTTGAAATAAATTAAAATTCTTACTGCTGCTATGTCTTGAAGGCTAATAATTTAAATATCCTTTGCTCATTATCATCCATCTAGATCATCCTTTCCAGAACACATCTGGAAGAAGATTATATAATACACATATATACACACACGTGCACACACACACTCATCTGGAGGATTATATAATTTGCATATATACACACGCATGTGCACGCACACAATCACTCATCTGGAGGAAGATTTTATTTATATATATATATATCTATATAAAATTTTTTTTTTTTTTTTTGAGACAGAGCCTCAAGTTGTCCCCCTGGGTAGAGTGCCATGGAGCTCACAGCAACCTCCAACTCCTGGGCTCAAGCGAGTCTCCTGCCTCTGCCTCCCAAGTAGCTGGGACCACAGGCACCCGCAACAACACCCAGCTATTTTTTGGTTGCAGCCATCATTGTTGTTTGGCAGGCCCGGGCTGGATTCGAACCCGCACCGTAGGTGTATGTGGCTGGCGTATGTGGTGCCTTGAGCCACAGGCACCGAGCCTGGAGGAAAATTATATAATATACATATATATACATGCATGTGCACACACACACTCATCTGGAGGAAGATTATATAATATACATATATACACACGCATGTGCACACACAATCACTCCTGCACACACACACACATGTGTACATGATGAAAATGAAGGTGATGAGGTACAAGAGAAATCATAGTTGGCTAATAATCTTCAGCCATAATTAACATGATGGAGCTCTAAATAACGAAGTAAACCATTTCTAACAGAAAAACCTAATCATGGTGTAGTTTTTGTGTTGCTGTGATACTACATCTTCCAAAAGACACAGAATATTTCAGAGTGACTCACATGCATCATCCAATGAAAAATTACACAACTGCTCAAGGAATGGGGTTCCCAGTGCGGGTGGAATTGGCAGGGACAGGTAACCTGGAGGACACAGTTTCTACCTATTCACGGCCCAAATGCCCTAGCATTAGAAGTACTGAATTCAGTAGCTAGCAGGAAGGAAAGTCCATTTATGAAACTCCTCTTGCCCACAGTTTTTGGAAGCTACAAAAGTAACTTCCATTCACTCCCTGCTTCTCTCCTTGAACCTCTACCAATATCACTACTCTGGAGAAGAGAGACCCTCCCTCAAAGTTCCTACACTGCTCTTTTCAAGTTTACAAGACAGCCCAAGTTTACTCCGTCATATCAATATAGTGCCTCACAGGAAACGGAATCTGAGCCTAAGTGCTCATGGCAACTAACACCTGCGCCAGTCAACTTCCTGTGCATTATCCAAGGGTCTTTTAATCCCATCAAACCCAGCTGAGCCCTCTCCAGGCTGGTTCATAACTGACTTGCCAGATGAAACTCTAGCTCAATTTTGGAACCCAAGTTTCCCTGCTAAACATTGCCACATGGCTGAAGAAAATGTGGTGGATGATTCCAAACAGAAATCACCTTCTCCGTGACCAAGACAAGAGGATCTCACTATATTGCCTGAGTGAATGCCTGAAGCATTTGTTTTGTTTATGTCTGAGGCACTAAATATATTTAGCCAGGCCCATCTAATCTTCGTGCTACTTCTAGGCAAAGTATAAATTCCATTTTATGTCTCTGCCTGATTAAGAACAGTAGAACAGACATCTCTGAGGCCGTGAGTTTTGCAATGAGTTTACTACAATGATGAGAGAAGAGAGAAGAACCAGCTCCCAGGCACAGGACCCATATCTCTGAACTAATTTCAAAAAATGCACTACAATGAAACAAAGTAGGGAAAGCCACATTAAAATGTCACCTTCCTGTGCATAGTTCTCCCATTTATTTGGAGTTTTGCATTTTAACAGAGGAAGCATAAATGTATGCATGTATTCAAAAATCTGCTAGTTTCATTGGTGGCAGAATGGTGTGTGGATACTTTAGTCACGAAGTAAGAGTCCACCTTTGGGGATTATGAAAAGCTTCTGGGGAATAAAGGCCATGAAAAATAATTTTGGGAGCAGGGAGCACGTGGGAAATCTATGTATCTTCTGCTCGATCTTGCTGTGAACCTAAAACTCCTCTAAAGATATCAAGTCTATTGAAAAATATAATTTTTTTCATTTCTTTATTGTAAAGAGATATTGTTAACCCCCACATGAGCTATTAGTAGGGAAAGATTTTTCTGAGGGTTTTGTTTCTCCAGTTTTGTGAGCAACAGCACAGCTTTAAATGCTATTTGTAAGGGTTACAGACACAGTTTGGCAATCACCAGGGATTAAACCTATGATCGTATCTCCAGCATTTTGACACGTTAGTCATCCAGAAGCCAAAGTTTAAAATATCTTGCATTAAGTTGTAATGGGTTGCCAGTCTTTCAGTTGTTAATTAAGAAATAGTTGGTATGCCTCCACATAAAATATATGAGTTACATACAAGCATGAAAAGTTTCACTGAGGCATGGAAAATACTTCAAAAGATGACTATAAGCAGACTCTGAAACAGAACTTCATGCAATTATATTCCAATGGCTTTGGAAAATAAACCTCTGTACCTCAGCTGGGTAACCTTAAAAAAACAACTCGTGTGTAATCAACCTCTACTCTGGTAGGTCTGAGATTTCTATAACTGACACATCTATAATTAACAACTGCACCATCTTAATTTTCCTAGCCAATCTCTTCATAATAGTACAGGAAAAGAAACTGCAGAGAAGCAGAGGCCTAAAAAGCAAATCTCATAGTCTAGAAAAACTGCTCTTCTAAGACTGTACAACTCACGCAGAATGTATAGAAAGATGATTTACAAGTTAAGATGGGAGAACATTTTGCCCACTATCTCAATACCTAAAAAATGGAGACATAAGTGCCAGTACATTCTTTTTTTTTGGAGACAGAGCCTCAAGCTGTTGCCCTGGGTAGAGACTGTGGCATCACAGCTCACAGCAACCTCCAACTCCTAGGCTTAAGCAATTCTCTTGCCTCAGCCTCCCAAGTAGCTGGGACTACAGGCACCTGCCACAATGCCTGGTTATTTTTTGGTTATAGTTGTCATTGTTGTTTGGAGCTAAAAAGATCTCACATTATAATTTTCACAAAGACAAAAATTCAAAGAACAGACCTCTCCCCCCACCTATCTACTCTTAGTAGACTCTTAATCAATGTTGATTATTTTATCTCTCTGCAAATATACACATATGTGGATATGATTAAGCAAGCTATTAATATAAAATACAGCAGAATCACTCTATTATCTGACAGGGCTGGAAAATGAGGTGTTCCATTTAATGGAAAACCCCCTAAATCACACAAAAGTTACCAACTGCTGAAAGCTTAGCATAAAATCAAGCCACAGAGATATCTTTAATGTAAGTTAACTTTTCCTTGATGATAAGAAATGCTAGGATTCTGTGTCTCTTTTTTTTTATATTTTTGATTGGGATTCATTGAGGGTACAAAGAATTAGGTTACACTGATTGCATTTGTTAGGTAAAGTCCCTCTTATAATTCTGTCCCACACCCAAGAGGTGTGCCCTACACTGTGACCTTCCCATCCCCCTCTTTCTTTCCCTCCCCCCACTTGGCTCATTCCCCTACCCTCCACTCCATATTAGCTCATCTACTGCCTTCATATTCTAATAGAAAATATTGGATTCTTACTTCTTGACTTTTGTGATGCTTTACTAAGAAGAATGTGTTTCACCTCTATCCAGGTTAATACAAAAGATGTAAAGTCTCTATCTTTTTTAATGGCTGAATAGTATGCCATGGCATACATATACCATAGCTTGTTAATCCATTCCTGGGTTGGTGGACATTTAGGCTGCTTCTACATTTTGGCAATTGCAAATTGAGTTACAATAAACAGTCTAGTGCAAATGTTCTTATGATAAAAGAATTTTTTTTTCTTCTGGGTAGATACCTAGTAATAGGATTGCAGAATCAAATGGGAAGTTTAATTTGAGTTGAGGATTCTCCATTCTTCCTTCCAAAAGGGTTGTATTAGTCTGCAGTCCCACCAGCAGTATAAAAGCGTCCCCTTCTCTCCATCCATGCCAGCATCTGCTGCTTTAAGACTTTGTGATGTGGGCCATTCTCACTGGGGTTAGGTGATATCTCAGGGTAGTTTTGATTTGCATTTCTCTGATGATTAGGGACAATGAGCAAGCTTTCATGTTTTTTAGCCATTAGTCTGTCTTCTTTAGAGAAGGTTCTATTCAACTCTCTTGCCCAGTGATATATGGGATTGTTGGTCCTTCTTGTTGATTGAGTTCTCTATAGATCTAGTTATCAAGCTTTTGTCTGATTCATAATATGCAAATATCTTTTCCTATTCTGAAGGTTGTCTGTTTGCTTTGGTCATTGTTTCCTAAGCTGTACAGAAGTTTTTCAGTTTAACTGAGTCCCATTTGTTTATTTTTGTTGTTGCTGCAATTACCAGGGAAGTCTTCTGCATAAAATCTTTCCCCAGGCCAATATGTTCATGTGTTTCCCCACACTTTCTTCGAGGATTTTTATTGCTTTATTCCTTAGATTTAAATGTTCCTCTTAGAACTAGAACCAGACAAGGTGTCCTCTACCATCACGACTACTCAACATAGTGCTAGAAGTTCTAGCCAGTACAATTAGGCAAGAGAAGGAAATAAAGGGCACCCAAATGGGTGTGTAGGAGGTTAAACTCTCTCTCTTTACTGATGATATGAACTTACACTTACAGAACCCCAAAGACTCAACCACAAGACTCCTGGAAGTAATCAAAAGCAATGTCTCAGGACATAAAATTAAAGTTCACAAATCAGTAGCCCTTGTATGCCAATAACAGCCAAGATGAGAAGCTAATCAAGGACACAACTCCCTCACAGTGGCTTCAAAAAAAATGAAATAACTAGGAATATACCTAACAAAACAGGTGAAGGACCTCTACAAAGAGAATTACGAAACCCTAAGAAAAGAAACAGCAAAAGATATTAACAAATGGAAGATCATGCCATGTTCATAGCTGGGAAGAATCAATACTGTCAAAATGTCCATACTTCTCAAAGCACAATACAGATTCAATGCAATCCCCATTAAAATACCAACAACATACTTTTAAGATTTGGAAAAAATACTTCTTCATTTTATATGGAACCAGAAAAAACTCTGTATAGCAAAGGCAATTCTTTTTTTGAGACAGAGAGTCTCACTTTATTGCCCTTGGTAGAGTACCATGGCGTCATCATGAAACTAGCTGATTGTGGAACATTTCTGGTGTAGAGATAGCTTTAGATAAACAGCTCTTAGTAAAGATGAAAATATAAATTTGCAAAGACAAAAGCAATAAATTAGAGGATAACCACCTACTCTACAAAATGATTACAGTTTTTTTTTTGTTTTTTTTTTTATAGGTTCCTTTAAAAAAAAAAATAGGGCTCTTACTCCAGCTGTAGGAGAGACCCAAGAGCTAACAAATTCACCATTCTCTGAAGCTCTGCACTCTCCTAAGGCAGTTCATGGAGTTTAGCAGTTAAGGGAAGAATATTTAGGTTCCTTTTTAAAAATAATGGGAGGGGAGAATAAATGGTTCAAGTTAAAAGTAGAGTCAAAGTTATCCCTAATCCCTAAAAGAAATCGTTCTGGCATATTTTCACTTTTTATTAGAATGCTTTATGTTCATTATGACTACTAACAGGACCCTCCTTGCCTTACTTAGAATAGGATCCTTTAGTAGAAACATAAGGTGTACCACATACTTAGTTTTAAATTTTCTAGTAGCTTCCTTTAAAAAGAACCAAAAGGTGAAATTACTTTTAATAAATTTTATTTAAAGTGTCATGTTCAAAATATCACTTAAGCCTGTAATCAACATAAAAATAATGAGATGGCTGGGTGCAGTGGCTTATACCTGTAATCCCAGCACTCTGGGAGGCAGATTGCTTGAGCTCAGAAGATGGAGACCAGACTGAGAAAGAGGGAGACCTCATCTCTAAAACAGCCAGGCGTTGTCGCAGGCACCTGTTGTCCTAGCTACTTAGGAAGTTGAGGTAAGAGAATCCCTTGAGCCTAAGAGTTTAAGGTTGCTGTGAGCTATGATGCCACAGCTCTCAATCCAAAGGTAAGTGAGACTCTGTCTCAAAAAAGGAAAAAAAAAGATATTTAAACCTTTTTTCATATTAAGACTTCAAAATCTGATGTGTTTTATACTAACCACACACCACAGTTGAAACTAGCCACATTTCACATGCTCAGTAACTACATGTGGCTACCATAATTGGCTAATACAATCTTAAATTAATAATAACTATCACACCGGTGCGGTGCCTATAATCCTAGCACTCTGAGAGGCCAAGACGGGTAGATTGCCTGAGCTTAGGAATTCCAGACCAGTCTGAGCAAGACCAAGACCCTGTCTTTAAAAATAGTCAGGTGTTGTGGCAGGTGCCTATAGTCCCAGCTACTTCGGAGGGTGAGAATCACTTTAGCCCAAGAGTTTGAGGTTGCTGTGAGCTATGACACCACATCACTCTACCCAGGGTGACAAAGACTCTGTCTCAACAAACAAACAAACAAAAATCATCAGGGCAGAGGCTGGATAGCCTGGGCAGTGTCTTGTGAAGGAGGCAGCCACGCTGCATACATTCTACATGCCAACACTGTGGTACCTAACATGCCAGCTTAGCAAAACTAACTCTGATTCCTCCCTTCCACTCACAGAAGTGGCTGCTATTACCAGCTACCTATGATTATATAGCTAGTAAGTGGCAGAGCCAGGATTCAAACTTAGGTGGTTTGGTCCAAGCTCACACTCCTAGACACTAAAGTCTGCTGCCTGTCCATGAACTTATTTTTAAAGCATGAGAATAATCATAAGGCAGCACTGTTTTAGCTATTTTTCTCCTAACCCAGATCAGTGATTTTCAAACTGAGATAGCACTCAAACTCCTCTGTAAATAGAACAGCTCTGTTTTATAACATCGATGGTGCCAGCTCAGATTCCATTTGGGGAAAAGGATTAAACCCATTGATCCAAATATAACAATATTACCAGAACTCTTTCTAAGCCTTGTATATGCATCTCTCTTAAATGTCTTTTTCTATAATAGAGTTCCCAGCTCAAAACTCATACCTAATTGTTTCCTAATCTTTAAGATAACTGAAAAAAATTTTTTCCTAAGGAGTTCATTTTATGACCTCTAGCTACGATTATCACTACATCCGCTGGCATCTCTGGTCCACTTGTCCCTCTCATCCGTCCCTGCTCCTTTATGCTACTGGGTTCTTGTCCTAATATGCAAGATGATCATATCATGTTCCTCCTAGAAGTCTTTCAGTGACTTTCTCCATCACCGTCGTGTTTTATGCACCAAACAATCCAGAAAAATATTCACTAGAAGGATAAGATAATTGTGAAACACTTCATCGAACACTTTTTTTCTTTTTTTATACAACTTATGAGAGTGTTTCCCAAAACATTTTACCACAATCCCTGTTCTCCCACTACACACTTCCAGGAACTATAAACAGCCTGCCTGGGTTTGAATTAGACTCACAATTTGCCAGCCCCGTTGACTGCTGGCAGGTCACCCTGATCTGTGGTCGCCCCACCTGTAAATGGGGACAGCAATATTAGCTGCATCACAGACCTGTTCTGAGAATTAAGTGGGCTGATATATGGAAACTGCTCAGCACAGCATATAGTACATTAAAAGGCAGTGATTATTCTAATCATTTGCTGTGACCTATTTTAGAAACACTGTCCTGTAGGACCCAGTGTAAACTCCCCAGCCAGACACACCAAACCATTCAAAAGCAGACTCCAGAGTTCCCCTCCACATGTTCCTCCTCAGCCCCTCTTTTTTGCCACAAGCCCCTCCACACACACAAACACATCAGTGCACACTGAACTCTGCCCTTTCCTGAAAGTTCCACGTTCTTTCCTGTTTCTGTACTCCAGCACGAGCTGTTCCCTTTGCTGCTTGTTTGTCTTATTCTCTGAACTCCAGGGTTTCTGTGAACAGAGACCTATCATGTTCAGCTCCCCCAGAGCTTGACGGCGTTTGCCAACTGTACAATCCAAGCTGGGCTCTTCTGAATGCCATGTTAAATCGTAGCACATCAGCGAATTTAAAACCGGCTTGATTCTCAAAAAGTCTACCATAGAGATATGTCATTATACATCTGTCCAAACTTACAGAAGGTATGACATCAGGAGTGCACCCTCATGTAAACTCTGGACCTTGGGTGACAATGATGATTATAACAAGCATACCACTATGAAGAAGGATGACGGGGGGGGGGGCCGTGAGTATATGACAGTCTCTATACTTTTCTCTCAATTTTGCTGGGAACCTAAAATTGCTATAAAAAATCAAAGCCATTAGTCTCGGCACCTGTAGCACAGTGGTTACGGCACCAGCCACATGGACCAAGGCTGAAGGGTTCAAACCCAACTCGGGCCGGCTAAACAACAACAAATACAACCAAAAAACAGCCGGGCGCTGTGGCAGGTGCCTGTTGTCCCCACTTCTTGGGAGGCTGAGGCAAGAGAATCGCTTAAGCCCAAGATTTGAGGTTGCTGTGAGCTGTGACGCCACGACACTATACCCAGAGCAACAGCTTGAGACTCTGTCTCAAAAAAGAAAAATCAAAGCCTTTAAAATAAAAATAAAGTCTATTCCAAAATGTTCTAATACAACTAAGTGGCAAAACAAATAATTAATATAAATCAAAAAATTAAACAAAATTATCTCTATAAAAAGTCTACCATATATCCTTGCCTCAGATAAAGCTATTATAAAATTTAGGGTAGTCCTAAACTATTTCTAATGACAAAGCCAAATATCTACTATAATCTGCTCTTCAAGCCTTGATAAGAGCTAAACAGTTTGTTATATTTGAGATTAGTTCTCACCTTCTCCTCAAGTACAAAGTGAAGGAGCAGACCCCTGTATTCACTCCTCCCACTTCTGTGGGAGGTCCTTCTCTGTTCGGGTTCCCTGAGGTGTGTATGTGCAAATGAACAGCAAAGTATTTTATTTACCTTATTCTTTAATTCAGGAGTATCTACAGGATTGATTCATAAAAAGGCATACCTTCAACGTTATCTGTCATAGAATGAAAGCATAAAATTCTAAAACACAAAATATACTCTAATGTGAATATACCCATTCAGGGCAAATAAAGTCAAACCAAACACAAACTCTACCTTCGCAGTGAAATGTCAATCACAGCACGACACACGCGTGACGCCAGAGTCTGGACCACACTGCTTTATCCTTTGTGACAATGTAGTTGTGGGATAATCTAGGGTTGACTTCTGCCCACTCACCAAGAGAAATGACAGACTGTTGAAAGTAATTATCACCATCCACGTCTCCAGCACCCTTGCCTTCTGCACGCTAGCTCTACCAGTGACTCGCAGGGTGCCCTCCCAGCCCGTAAGAATGCTGGCTGCTCCTTCACATCATTGGTCTTTGAAAATCCAGCTCCCCACGCTAAAGATGACCTTGCCTTCCTTTCTACCTGCTGAACTCATATATATCCTTCAAGTTCTGATTCAAAAAGTAAAAGCTTTGTTCATCTTTCATTGAGTCTTTCTCTCCTGCTGGCAAGGCTTGCAGTGCTCAGTGGGTCAGACTGAACCCGGCACAACTCCATAAGGAGGGCCACTGACTTGCAGGCCTGTCCCTGCATTCTATTTTAGCACAGATCACATTCAATCCTACCCATTTATTTAAAGGCTGGACTCTCTTACTGTTCTGTACATGTCTTTTTATTTTTTTGAGACGGAGCCTCAAGCTATCCCCCTGTGTAGAGTGCCATGGCATCACAGCTCATAGCAACCCCCAACTCCTGGGCTCAAGCGAGTCTCCTGCCTCCGCCTCCCAAGTAGCTGGGACCACAGGCGCCTGCCACAACGCCCGGCCATTTTTTGGTTGCA
>CAUYQV010065456.1:0-22805 GCA_963574575.1 Galagoides demidoff | reverse complement strand
GGCGGCTGTGGCGGTGGCTGCGGTGGCTGTGGAGGTTGTGGTGGCTGCGGTGGCTGCACCAGCTGCAGGTGCTTCCGCGTGGGCTGCTGCTCCGCCTGCTGCCCCTGCTGCCGCGGCTGCTGTGGGGGGTGCTGCAGCACGCCCGTGATCTGTTGCTGCCGCCGCACCTGCTCCTCCTGTGGCTCCTGTGGCTCGTGTGGCTGCGGCTGTGGGAAGGGCTGTTGCCAGCAGAAGTGCTGCTGCCAGCAGAAGTGCGGCTGTAAGAAGCAGTGCTGCTGCTAGGGGGCGCCCGGCTCTGGCTGTGTCTTGGGGGCTCCCGCGCTGTTGGTAAGTTTACCGTCTGCAGGTGAGGCCGGAGGCACGATGTGCCCTTTGCTAAAACTCTCCTCCATCCCGTCCTGTGCACTGTTGTTGTCTTCCTGTCACTTGGTCTTTGTGGCGCGCTCCTTCTTGGCTCTGCAGCTCTGGTAATTGCTTCTACTTTTAAGGTGGTCATAGGGACCATCTCATACGATGTCATTCAAGGACTAAGATGGGGGACATCTCGATTATGGAGCTCCACAAAATAGCATTTTTTCCCACTATTTTTCCTTTGAACTCTTTTCTTTTATATCTATGCATTAGATTCTCTTGTCTGTACCACATATGTGCTGTCCTTTCTGTGCCCATCGATGCTCTTCTAATTTTTTTTAACTTTTAATATCATATGGTCTTTATTTTTGCTCTCTAATTTTGATTACATCAACCAAAAATTATTTTCCCTTTTGTGATAACCCACCCATATTTTTATTACTTTTTAAAAATTAATACTTGATGGATTTATGTAATTTCGAGGTATATGTGATGTTTTGATAAATTCATATAGCATGTAATAATCAAATCAGGGCAATTGGAATATCCATTATCTTAAATGGTGATTTTTTTCCTCTATGCTGGGAACATTCAAATTATTCTCTGCTAGCTGTTTTGAAAAATGTACTTGATTGTTTTTTATTATTGTCATTCTACTGATTTATTGAATATTAAGTCTTATTTTTTTCTATCTAGTTGTATTTTGTGCCCATTAATCAATCTCTCTTCATCTAAAAATTTCTTAATAAAACATAAAAATAAACTCTAAACAGTTTCCTTCAGTTTTATTTTTAAATAATAGATATTTTTATTAAGCTACCAATAATTATGATTTTCCACACTTGAAACCACCACACATAATTATGCCCCTGTGTGATTTACTATTTATCCACACACAAGTAACCATGAATACAAGGTCAAATAATAGTAAACATTTTTAAAGGTCTCGTGGCCTGTCATGGGCAGGAGGGGCGCCGTGTCACGGGGTGGAGAGTGGGTATAATTCAGGAGAACTGGAGTAGCTTCGAGGGGGAAGGGAGATTCTGAGTCTGTTATGAAGAACTAGTAATGTTTTGACAAGTGGAGTTGATTGGGTGCAGATATTCCAAGAAGAAGTGCAAAAAAAGTGAGAATAGAAAAGTATGAGACATGCTTGGCCTCTAGCAAGCCCTGAGTGCATGAATGTAGATTGTCAGAAGTCAACACTAAAAGGGGGGTGGAGGCCTGCACTGTGCCAGGCTGAGGGTTTTGGAATAACACCAATGGCAACAGCCACCAGCAGTCATGTCGCCCTTGAAAGCCAGACTTCCTTCTAAGAACTCATTCCACCTGCATGTGCCATGACAGCATCTTGACACAGCCTCATTGTCATGCCTACTGCACAGAGAGAAACGCGGCACTGAGAGGTCATTGAGTAACTCGCTCCCAATTGCTGCTGGTGGACTGTCACAAGCAGCAATGCCATAGGCCAGTGGAAGCTTCTGGGAGGGGACACTTCACTGGGTAGCAATGGACAGAACTAAGCAGCTCATGGAGAGAAAGGGAGCTGCATCAGTCATCCTGGGAAAAGCCACAAGGGGCTGGGTCAACAGCAGAATGGAGTGGCTGTGTCCCCACGGAAGTTAAGGGCACAATAGGAAGTCCAGAAAGGAGGGCAATGTCTGCTATCACAGGCAAGATGACAGTGGTGACTTAAGAATACATGGGGACATCTATTCTTCTTTTCTAGAGATTTGGGAAATAGCTCTTGGTAGCTTATTTTAAAATTTATACTAAATATGAGAGAAAACTAGATGAGGAAGCACCATTTCCTTTAGGTGTGGAGTGAAAGGAAATTTATAACCTAAAAGCCCTAAGGAAGGTACAGAACTGCCTCAGAAATCACCCTGCTCCTGGCCCTGGGGTATCTGGCAGATGCAGCCTGACATGGTTATTTCCATGAGAGCAGGTCTGCTTGATTTGCTGTATTGGCATGATCTGTGAAAAGATCTGGGGATCTGTGAAAAATTGATTTGGGGATCTACTTATCTAAACTTGATCTTTTGTATTGACTTTATGGAGGACATTTGGATGCAGATTATAGACCAACAACGTGTTTTATTTATATCGATCACAGGGCTTGACACACATTATGGTTCACCAATCCATAATGCGCAAGTGGTACATATATTATCATAAAACCTGATGTATGTGGTATACAGGTTATACATGTTTACGCATATTATTCATATTCATTATAGCATGCTTGTGTTATTTATGATATTCATACATGTAGCGATGCATATGTTGCTTACATATAACATAGATACATACACGTCAGGTTATATACATGTTATATGTGTTGCATACAATATTTATACACCCATGTATGTTATGTGCATAAACATATGTGTTTATGCCCGTGCGCAATACAAATATATGTTCTTAGAGTCTGAAATTTATGACTCAACCCATGATTGTATAAAACATAGTAATTTGTGGATCCTGTGTTCTCTCAAACACTTGTTCTATTGTGAAGGCTTGTCTCCACTTCACCATGTCTGTTCCTTCCTGATCTTTGGGTCAAGGGTGATTCCTGCTGTTTCTACCATCCAGGTTCGCCCACATTAGGGTGTTACCACCCCAAAACCCTTTTGATGTTTCAGTCCAGCCAAAGCAAAGACATACAGATCTTCTGCATGTACTTAGACAAAGAATATCCTTGAATGGTGTGTGTGTGCTGGCCAGGTTGGGAGGAGGGAGGCCGGTAAGGGCAAGAAGGGTGGTGTGTGGCGTGGGAAAGTGGGCAGTGGACAAATGATGGCTGGTTTGCCCTTGAATGTTGAAAAAACGAGATGTGGTCTATATTGATTTTTCTTTGAACTTGACACCTGTCTCTCTTTGTTTTTAAAGATAAAGGTAGCAAAGACGTCCAAAGCTGAAACAAATTCTTATTGACTTTCTGGCGTATTCTGTGATCCAGGTTCTCTTAACATGAGAGTATCTTTAGACCTTGGCAAGACCAACATGGCATCTTAAATCTATCCTACATTTTCTTGTTGTTGTTGTTTTTTTCATTTCCTTGCTTATTTTTTATTTTTATTTCTTTGCTCTTTGTTGTTGTTGAGACAGAGTGCCCCCGTATGCCCTGAGCAGAGTGCAATGGCATCATAGCTCATTGCAACCTCACACTTGGGCTGTGGGCATCCTGCTGCCTCAGCCTCTGGAAGCCGCTGGTATTACAGGTGCTTGCCAGGGTGCCCAGCTGGGTTTTTCCATTTCTTAGGAGTTGAGGTCTCCCTCTCACTCAGGCAAGTCTCGAATTCCTGAGCTCAAGCAGTTCTCCCTCCTCAGCCTCCCACAGTACTGGGATTAAAGGCGTGAGCCACCGTGCCTGCTAGCCTACATTTTCAATTGATTCAAATAATGATGGCTACTTTTATTTTGGTTAGACTACTTGAACTAGAATCAGATGATACTGAGCTAAGCCTCATCCAATAAAAACATAGTATTTTAATATTTGGTTTTTATTTATATTAGACGAATCTCAAAGGTCACTTACTGAGAAATAGAGTATGACATACTAAATGATTCATAAGTAACCTTTTGTAAGTACATCATCTCCAAAGGGGGTCTCACTGTATTAGTCTGCTAGGGCAGCCGTAATATTCAAATTCTTCTCTCTACTAGCTGTTTTGAAAAATGCAGTCAGTCATTGTATACTATTGTCACTCTACTGATTTATTGAACCTTAGGTCTTATTTTTTCTATGTAACTGTAATTTTGTACTCATTAATCAATCTTTCTTCATTTAAAATTTTCTCAGTAAAATGAAAAAATAAACTCTGAACAGTTTCCTTTAATTTTACCTTTCTGTAATAGATATTTTCATTGAACTACTGCTAATTATCATTTTCCATAGTTTGAGGATGCCTAGTCAGGGTAAGTTAAGAGTAGGCTCATGTTGGTAGTTTGTTGTTATAGTTTGTTTTTGAATAAATGGATCACTTCTGGTCTATCTTACTGCCTTGTTTGGGGTTGGTAGCCTGGGCCACTGTTCAAGGTCCAGGTGCCTCTGGGTGTCCCTCTGGTGCTGCTGAGTTTCCATGCAGACCTAAGGTGCAGGGCCAAAGGCGTGAGTGCTCCAAGGAGCACACCCATCAGCTTTGCGAGCTGGGCCTGTGTTCTTCTCTCGTTCCATTCTTCTTTAACTTTGACATGGGCGATGAGGACTGGGATGATGGTTTTAATATAGATATTAGCATTTCTCCTTTGGAATTTGTGGTCATTCACAGGCTTCTGTGCCTGTCCTTAGCATGACTGGCAAGTCCTTGTGTGATTTAGTCCTGGACTACCAGCTCCTAGTGAGCCACTCCCCACTGGGCTCCAGCTGGTCTGTTCCTAATCCTCCACACCTCAGGGCCTTTGCACCTGCTGCTCCATCTCCTTAGAGCACATTTTCCCCAAATCTTGCACCTCTGGCCCCTTATCATCCCTCTGTTGGTCTCAGATCAAAACTTAACTCCTCACAGATGCATCCTGCCATTTCTACTGTCACTGTTGCACGTCTCACTGACAACGTACTGACAATGTATAGATTTGTCTATTAGGATCTGTTTTCCTCCGTAGTCAGTGAAAATGTCATAAAAGTCTGCTGGTTTGGTGCTATATCTTCAGGGCTGGGACTAGCCCATGGTAGTCAATACAAATTAGCAGAATGAAAAACAAACAGAGGGTGGACTAGTGTCTGCAGGGACGGGGGTGAGCAGTGCTATTTCCCAGCCTTTCAGTACCAACACCCCGGTGCGGCCTTCAAGACCTTCCCAATCTAACATCGATTTTTTCTGAACTCAGTGTTTTAAATTTCCCTTCATTCAGACGTTACATGGACTCCTATACTTTCCCCCATCATTTCTGATCCTAGACTCTGCTGTTTGTTTCTCTACCTGCTACCACCGTGTCAGCTCCCTGTGGCATGGGGTGCCCACATCTCCAGGAACCAGATATCATGGGCCTCGTGGTTCAGCTTTAGGGGTCAGTTGGAGTCCAGGAAAGGGCCCTGGCAGGGTGAGCATGAAGCAATTGGTGAAGAAGATCAGGGCTGCTCCTGCTCCTGTCCCCGTCCTGTGACTTGGTCAGTGGGCAGGTGGAAGGTGTGAGCCTGCTCTGGGTTCAATGGCCTGTGTATTTCTTTTCTTTTCAAAACTCACTCCCAGGAAATGTTTGATAGAAGAAGTTGGTTATTAAAAGCTTTATAAATATATTTAGGGTGACAGGTGCCATGCAAATTTTTATTTTACATTTCACTCTTAATTGGGGAGCTGTTTGCCTCAGAAGCACTGCCAGCCGTGTTACTAGTTGGGGCGGGAGCACCCTGGGGAATGTTCTGCACAAGTCTTGATCTAGAAAGGAAAAGTGGCCGAATGGATAGCATGAAGAACATTAATGCACTTGAATAATAATTATGCAAAATAAAGGTTAATAGCACACTAGGTAATCATTCCCCACTTCTGTGCTAACCCTTTGACACGTGACGCCAGAGAGGAAAGAGCACAAGATCCAGGAAAGAGCAAAGTTTAATAAGTGGCTCTAATCCATCGTGAAAGCCGTTTCCCCAGACTCTGTTTTCACAGGGAGGAGAATGGCTTCTTCAATGATTAACGCACTTGATAGCTATTGTTCTTTGTCTTCTTAAGAACATGTGATATTTTGTTGAATATGTGCGGATGTGTGTTTATGCCTCGTAAATCAAACATTAACAAATAACGCAGAAGTATTCTTGTTTTCTTTTCTCCCACTTAACTTCATCTCACTCATTTCTGGGGGAACCCGCTGACCTGGGAAGGTTCCTGCAGCATATATGTGTGATGTGGGTCCCGGCCCCTTTCATCTTAGCTCTGACCAGGCCCAGTCCTGCTTAGCTTTGTGGTCAGACGAGATCAGGCACATTCATGGTATCATGGCCACGGACTACACATTTCCTTATATAAGACATAGATAGTTTTTGAGTTGATCTGCCAGATCCCAAAGTGGAGAACTGAATTAAGTCCAGAAAGACAAAATTGATTTATATTAGGAAGGACAGAGAAGGACAAGAGCAGCCAAAAAAAAAAAAAGATGGGACCTTGAGAGAAGAAAGCCCAGACTGAGTTCTTTGGGAATTTGGGGGTAGTTTTGAGAACCTGGGAAGAGATCAGGACCTCTCCCACACTCTGGTGGGGAGGGACCCTGGAGAGGCTGTGGGGTGAGGATGTCCGGGACTCCCCGCTCCGGCTCCTACAATTTGCTCTCCAGTTTGAACTTTACTAAGAGTTGAGTGAAGCTCCACTTTGGATGTTGCCTTTTCCTTGGATAACCGTGATTTTGAGTTAGACCACAAGTCAGCACCGCTTTAGAAAAGATGCACACGTCCGTCTGTCTACCCCTCTGCCTAAGTTTGCATTCATTTTATGCGGCAAAAATAGATCATGGTACTGGAGAAACTTAATGCAGAGGTGAACAAAGTAGAAAGAAAAAGCCCACAACGGGTCTCGTCGCTTGGAACACAAGCCCTTTTACATCCGGCGGCCACCCTGGCAGGGTTTTTTTATGCATATATGAACGGACTTAATATTTGCAAAGTGAGACTTACGTTCCGTCCACTGTGTACTTCTGTGCAACTTGCTCTTTTCACATATTCAGTACTGCCTGTCACTTCAATGGCCTGCACATACTTTTTTGAACAATCCTTGAAAAGCTTTCCATTTTGTAGGCTTACCCCAGTTTAACTACGTCACCAAAAATGAGCATTTAGGTTGTGTCTGTGGTTGTTTTTTTTTTTTTTTAATATTATGATCAATGCTCCAACAAGTATCTATGAACATACACACATATGAATTCTACCAGGAACCACCCTTAAAGAAAAGACTTGGCTATGTGTGTTCTGTGGTGTTCACCAGTGACCGCCCTGCCCCGGTGTCATAAGTAGGGTCCTGGAGAACTCTGCGTCATTGAAAAGGATTCCTCCAGAACCACAGCATATGGTTTTACGTTATCTCAGTACTTTCCTCTTCTACCATTATAGGCTTTGAATGGAGAAATTAAAAAAAGTGCACAAAATGATAACATCATTCTGTGTTCTGTAATCCGTTTGCTAGTCAATATGTTATTTCTCCTGCTAGCTAGATAAGAGACATGGCTGCTGGCTTACTACTTCAAGTGATAGGACAGCATGTTTCCCTTAGAACAGTAAAATGCAGGAAAGAGCAATGGTCTTGGGAAACTAATTTTTTGTCTATGTATTCCAAAGTGCTTGTTAAGCCTTTTTCTTATGTTTAAATTCAGAACTACTACAAAGGAGCTTATTTTCAACCCTGTTACCTTGACTTTAAGGAGATACATTATGAGCTATTTGCAGTTTCAGCAATATAGATGAGTTATATCTAATATTTATAGATCTCTTTATGCTTTAGAAAAATTCTTTCATAGCCATAAGTAGGTGAGGATATGCCTCTAAAGGTATACTAATACCATTATATTCAGAATAGACCAATTAGGCAACTTTCACTTATACTCACAGCAGTAATATAAATTCTCATTAGGAGAAGCTCCTTACAGATTTAAATATGGTCAATATAATGTATTCAATACATGCCCTATTTCAGAGGCATCACGGTCAGCTTTAACTCACCACATTGGACTGTGCTTAGATCCTTTTTTTATAACTCAACATAATTTCCCAAGCTTTTTTTTTTTTTTGAAATAGAGTCTCAGCAGAGTGCTGTAGCCTCACAGTTCACAGCAACCCCAAACTTTTAAGCGATTCTCTTGCCTTAGCCTCCCAAGTACCTGGGACTACAGGCACCTGCCACAATGCCTGGCTATTTTTTGTTGTTGTTGTTGCAGTTGTCATTATTGTTTTAGCTGGCCTGGGCTGGGTTTGAAACTACCAGCCTCAGTGTAAGTGGTCGGCACCCTACCCACTGAGCTACAGGTGCTGCCCAATTTCCGAAGCTTTTGATGTCAAATCTCTTTATTCCTGGAGAAAAAATAAAGGATGTATTTACATAAAACTGAAGGCTATCTTTATTGAAAAATAAATCAACTTGTTCTAACTACATGAAAATCCTTTCATAAAAGTTAGACACCAGCACCAACTTTTCTTCTCTTTTTTCAAGAACACAATATATTGTTATTAACTACAGCCACCATGTCATACAATATATCTCTACAATTTCTCTTATACTAGCATAAACAACATGCAACAGAAACAGACAGGAAAACTATGTAATATTTTTATTAAAAGATTAATAAAGATATTAAAAGATCCAAATTTTTGTAGATTTTTAAAAAATTTCAGAATATTACTGGACACATAATTTGCTTTTGTACATTTTAAATCAAAGTTATAAGTGTGCCTTTTCCCTAGAATGTGTGCAGTAACCTAACTCACCTATACTCCCCCCCCCATACTTCATTCCCTCTGAGGTTTACTTCCAGTCATGCACCTGGGTGTTGACTGACCAGTTAAAGAGTTTATTTTATGTAATGTGTACTAATGGTCTTGAGAGTCCAGTTTGAAGTTGCATATATATGATAAGAATTAAATTGACTTGTGCTGTCTGTCATTTTTGCCATAGTAGACTCCTTTGTGCAAGAAATATTAGTCATTAAAAAAAGCTAACCGTCAGTTAGTAGACAGACATGCTAAGATCTTTTCATTTGCCCTAATGGACTGAACCACCATCAGACTTATTAACTGTAGTTGAGGAATGAAACCTGAATATTTTTCCACAAAAAGAGGAAAAAAAGGCAAAGGGTTTGAATACCTAAAGCATGTAATAGAAATGGCCAGGAAACTTCTCAAATAATGTGGAAAAATGCAAAAGCCTAAGGAGAGTATTGGAGGACTCCTGTGAAGTGGACTGTCTGTCACTTCTGTTTAAACGTGGGAGATTTATCAGTCTACTGGGAGAAACAGATACTTAGAAAATTATGGTGTAACAACAGGTAACTTGTCATGAGCTTCACGAGGTCTGAGAATTTTTCATACAGCAGATCATATAAGCCACACAAAAATCCTATGACATAGTCTGTTACTCTCTCAATTTTACAGATAAAGAAAACGAGGCAGACAGAAACAGACGTTTCAGAGCCAGCCCTTGAATTTGGGCAGCTGGGCTCCGCGTGGAAGCTCTTAAACTCTGCCCTCTGCTTCCACCTGGTGGCTAAATCTTGTAAGTGCAACAATAGAGGTGCGTCCGGACCAGAGTGGAGGCTCTAACATGTGGCTCCCTGGAAGATGGGAACTTAAAGCAGAAATTAGGAATGTTGGTCTGGAAGACATTCCAGGCAGAGGCCATGGAAAGAAGGAAGCATTTATACCGACATGCATGGGGGAACAAGAGGAAAGTGGAACGTGACAGGAGATAAAGTGCAGAGGTCAGCACAGGGAGACTGCCTAGACCTACCTGGTCAGGGGCTTGGACTTTATTCCAAGGTCGGTGGGAAACCACTGAAAAGCTTCTCATCACAGCAGTGCCATGGAGGAGACCCGCACTTTCTATACATTTCCTGGAGGCTGCCAGGTAGATGGACACCCGCTGATAGAGCGAGGCCAAAATGAGACCGTGAGACAGTTCAGGGGGGGATGGACCCGGGCGGAGCACCGGCTGGAGGAATATTTAGTGGAAAAAGATGGCAGGACGTGGGGGCGGATGTGAGGCTGGAGAGCTGACCGGGCTTGTGGCCTGAGCAATGGGGTTGATGATGGGAAATGAACAAAATGCCGGAGAAGCGGGCTCAGGACACGAAGAAAAAGACCTCGTTACCCATGGTGACTCGCTCTTTCCTCTGCTCTGTAGCAGTGACCTTCAGCTCGGGGTGGCGTTGCCCCACTTACCCCTCCGGGAGACATTTGGCAAGGTCTGGAGACAGTTTGCCGGTGGGTGGCGCTAGAGGAACGCAGCTAAACATCCTTTCCCGGTTCCATCCTCTCCACCACGAGGGCAGAAGGACCGTCAGGCCCGGGCAGCCGCGCACCGGGGTGTGGCTGAGGCTCAGCTGGGTGGGTCATAGAGCCCTGTCCGGTCCCCTCTTCCAGCTTCTTTTTACAGAAGCAAGGCCAGACACCGGCGTTCTGGTCAGATTCCCGGGGGATTCCACACAGCCTCTTGCCCACGACGGGACAGGGCCGCCTTCTCCCCGGGGTCCTACCCACGTGATGGGCTCCAGGCTCCTCGACGCCGGGAACTCTTTCTGCAGCCCATAGGTGATCACTCGCTGTTCAGGGACGTCCAGGGATAAGGCTGGAGGCTACAGGGCCTATGATGCTCCCTTGAGCAGGTATTACTTTGCTCTCAGGATAAACACAGACTTTCCTCCTACACCGGCTGTCAGAGCTGCAGCCTCACCCGCCGGCCGGGCACTGCCCCTGCCAACTGCCCCCGCCACTGCCGATACCTGCAAGGGAGATGGAAGGTTGGGGTTAATTAAATATGGAGTGTGATTACTTTCAGTTTAAAAGGACGTTTGAGAATAACAAGCCATTTCACATCCGGAGGGAGAAAGGCTTTCTCACTCGGGCAGACGCAGGTGTGTGGTTTGGAAGGCCGGTGCGCCGGGTCTCCCAAATTCTTCCGTTACCCCACCTGCCGGCTGCCACCCCCGGCACAGCCTCTCACCATCAGTTTCTCTTAACGTCGGCAGTCTCAGCTCCAGCCTCTGCCAGGTGAAAGCCAGTTAGCCACTGGGCCTCCGTGAGCGCGACCAGGGGAGCTAGGAAGCTCGGGGGCCCACAACCGAATCCTCGGGTACACTTGGCTGCTGGCGGGTGAGGGTAGCCCCCGTGGTACGGTTTGAGCAAAACAGATCTTGGAGACCAGAGGTGGCTCTTGTTCTTCGGCAGCCCATGATCGGTTCTGAACACTGCGTCCTACAGCCGGGTTTGCCCTGAGAATGAGCCCAGGTCAGCCACAGGCTCCTCCTGACCGTGGGTCCTCTGTCCCTGCCCTGGCTCAGGCCCTCTCTCTGGCTGTCCCGAGACTGCAGGCCTGTGGGCTCTGACTCCTGCCGTGCCTTCGAGGGAACTCAGACTAAAATAGCCAATATGCAAACATGGAGTTGGTTTCCACCAAAAGTTCATGCTTAGGAATGTAAAGGAAAATGAATATGAACTTAGATATGAAGCACTATCTCAACTGTGTAAAAATATACATGTGTGTATTTAATTGTGAGTGTGCATAGGTTAAAAAAATTAGGAAGAACAACCCACGACCCTCCCTTCCCCCCCTCCACCCCCTGGACAAAGACAATCCCAAGGGGACCTAAAAAAGAAGAAAAAGAAAGGTGTGTCAGACACCTGCCTCTTGGGGACGCGTCACAGTTACAAGAGGGACTTTACCTAAGAGCCACAATCAGTGTAACCTAATTCTTTGTACCCTCAGTGAATCCCAAACAATTTTAAAAAAAGGAAAAAGAATCCAAATATCTTTTGCTGAGAATAAGCCATCAGGTATCTCAACACAAAAAATCCTACCAAAAAATTCCACTGGTTGTTTTTCATTTTAAAAGGAACACATATTTACTGTAGAATATTAAGTAAGTAGAAAAATTGCAGAGAATGGAATTAAAACCAGCTTAATTTTAGGTTCCTGAGAGAGTAGCAGGAACTGTTTCCTCAGTGCCGCTTCACAGAAGTGATCCTTTCACCTAATCCCAACATGCAACCACCTGAGTGCTGCTTCCGCTTTTTGGCTCTTTTCTTTTTGGAGGAAGTTCCTTACAGAGTTCTAGGCCTGACGATGAAATCGGTCAAAGCTGCCTAACAGGGCCGGGATCTGGAGCCTTGAGTGTGTAGGAAGACGACCATGTTGGAGAAGGCTGGAGCGTGAGGAGAAGAAGCCCACTCCTATTGGACACAGTTTTGCCAAATGGAAAGAACAACCTCCCTCTTCCCCGGCCCCACTAAGCTCTGTCATTTGTCATAACTTAGAAGCTGCCACAGCAAACACTTCCTTGGTCACTGTGCTCACATGGAGGACATGAAGAGCTGTCCCTGGGGAGAGCTCCTGGTGCAATGGTCTTGCCTTCCTGAGCATTTGACGAGGTCACTTTTGGCCAACAAGGTTGGGTATACTGATCAGTAACCCTTATGAGAGTTCTTGGCTGAGACAGGGAAGTAGCTTAGGGTGGGCTTAGATCAGGGAGCTGTCATTTGGTGTTAACTGCAAGGCAAGGGGAGGCCTCCAAAAGAACTAACCCAGCCAACACCTTGATCTTGAACTTTTTGCCTCCAGAACTGTAAGAAAATAAATTTCTATTGCTTAAACCAACTAATCTGTGTTATTTTGTTATGGCAGCTCCAGCATCTTTACGAAATGATAACTCGTGGTAATAGGTAGTGAATATGTTTCTTCTCTAGAGTCTTAGTCACTTAATGCCTAAGATTTCTTCCTATTGACAATGTAGCTCATGGGAATTTATTGCCACGAAACTGTTTCAAGTTAGTAACAAGGTTTCCTGTGAAATTTGCAGAGGCAGGTGATTTGGTGCAAGGGCGAGCAGATCATGGTGCAGGGGCCAAATCTGATTTGGACCCTGTTTTTGTGCCCCTGAGCGAAGACTGGTTTCTACATTTTTAAATGATTGGAACAAATAAAACAATAATATTTCATGATACATATGTGCATGAAAATTAGGTGCAATTCAAATTTCAGTCTCATCGAATTTTATTGGAACCCAGACCTGTCCCTTCACTTACTCATCCTCTGTGGGTGCTTCTGTGCTGCAGTGGCGGGGTTGAGTAGCTGTGACAGGCGTCACGTGGCTGAAAAATGGAAAAAGTTTGCTGACCCTTGATTTGAGGTAAGTCAGTGACTGCAAGAAGATTTCCTCCAGAAGGTTGTTTTCTTCCACAGCCCACATGGCCTCGGCACAGAGGCAGGAGAGATGCGTGGAGCTCAGGTGGAAATTAATCACACTTACCACCTGTATTAGTTTCCTCTTGCTGCTGTATCAAATAACCACTAGTTCAGTGGCTTGAAATAACACACAGTTAATCTCTTTCAGTTCCAGAGTCCAAAAGTGCAGTATCAGGTTCATGGGGCTAAATTAAAGCATCAGCAGGACTGGCTGCCTTTGGAGGTTCCGAGGGAGAATTTGCCTCCTTGCCTTTGCTAGTTTCTGGAGGCCCTGCACATCCCTCCACGCATCCCCCTTCCTCAAATCACTGTAGCTTTTGCTTCCATTGTCACTTCTGCCACCTCCTCTCCTGTAGTCAAACTTCGTCTGTCTCCATCTTGCAAGGACTCTTGTGTACATTTAGGGCTCCCTCTGATAATCTGGGATAATATTTCCATCCAAAATCCTTAATCACATCTGCAAACTTCCATTCGCCATGTGAGGTAACATTCCCAGGTTCCAGGGATGTGGACCTAGATATCTTTGGGGTCCATTATTCAGCCAACCACGGCACCTTTTCATTGAACACAAACTAGATCATGTGTAATATTTGCAAAATATAAGGTCGATATAAGTACCTTAAAAGCAGAGGTTTCAGATTGAGAGAGTGTTATTTGGTCAAAGCAAATGCTTCCTCTAGAAATTGTGAGAAATTCAATCTGTTAGCGACATTTACTTGCTAAAAATACATTTTATTTGAATAGCAGCTTTATACTAGAATTCACATTTTAATTCTCTGTGTTATTACAATGAACATTACCACAGTGACTTCCTCTGAGTTTCCCCGGGGACGGATTACAGGTGTTTTCCTACAGTTTCCTCATTTCTGCAACTTCCTTTCCTGTCTCTAACTGGTCACAAATCCACTGAGCTTTGGCCCGTGGCAAATTTCTCTTCTGTCCACGAGTGTCACTGCAGGGAGCAAGATTCTGCTGAGAAATGACTACGAGATTTTGGAGGAGTGTTTGGAAACAGTTCACGTCCCCCAGAATGGGTAAATGCCCCATCCCCATGCAGGCAGAGGCATGTTTTGCAGGGGGATATTTCATTTCTCCAGTCCCCACATGAATAGCGGAGGACCTGGCTCCAACGCTGACCAGCTGACCGGCCGAGTGGAGCTGTTCCCCGGCCTGTGGTTCCTCATTATGAAGTGAAGAATGACATGACACTAGCTTATCTGCAGGTTCCCTTCCTTCCCGCCCCCACTGGATGCCTACCTTTAAAGGTTTCTCCACTCTTTGGTGAAGGCCCTAGTGGGGCCTGCAGAGTCATTCTGGAGGTCCCTGTCCAGGTTGTTACTTCCTAGAGACCTCCAGAGCAACAGGAGTGTTCAAAGTACGAAGCAAACAAACAAAACCACAAAACAAAGGAAGGGGGAGAAAATTTGAAAGTTGCCGGCATCATATTTCCTTATGTGACAGAAGAGGGGACGTCATGGTGTGGAAATGGAGTCCGTGCTTTTCAGTCACCTGGCCAAGGCTGCAAACCACAGTCCTCCCCAGAAGCCAAACACCGACCACCATTCCCTCCCCACGTGCCCCGATGCCTATGTGTGTGGGGTGAGCGTGGACTGCTTTGTGCCTGAGGCTCTCACTCAGTCTGCTAAGTTACAGTCAACTAGGCCACGGCCCTTCTTCCCCAGAGGTTGGGACAGTGTCCAGGGCATACCTGGCTGGGGTGCCTTTATATGGTCACCTCTCTCTCCTTCTCCTACTCTTTCCTAATGCCCAAGTTTCTGTTGCTGTTCTAACACAGCTTAGCTGTCTCTTCTGTCTCCTTCCTTGCTTCATGGTGATTTTAGCCACTTACCAGGATGTTTTTCAGACAAAAGCATTCCTTTTCTGAGTATTTCTCCCATCAGGTGTTGACTAATAACCTGCTTTTCTCTGCCTTCTTAGCTGTCTTATAATACTTCAGAGGCAGGGAGAAGGGGAGGAGGACCCTGGGCTCAATATGAGCATGTTCTTGCTTTGAAAACACTCCTTTTCTCTGACCACATAGTGCGAAATAAACAGTGTTTAAAGTAATAAGTGAACAGTAGCTTTTCACTAACAGGTAATTAGTATCTCCAGTTCCTCTTTGGCCTTCTTCGTGTATTCATGAATGCTATTTCTTTGAAAATAATGATGAATTAATTTTATCCTTCCTCCACATCTAACATTTTGCCTTTTTCACCCGAAGTGAAATATTCAAAAAGAAGTTTGTGCGTTACATGAAAGAGCATCGGCTCTAGTGTTAGCAGCCCGGGACTGCAGGCGTGATTGCCCACTCACTAGATAACTCGCCCTGGCAAAGTCCCCCAGCAGATCTGGGTCCCACCTCATTATCTGAGACATGAGAGGCTGTGCCAGATGACCTGTAAAGCTTCTGTTAAAATACCACTGAATTCTAAGTAGGTCACTTTTCACAGTAGATTTTTCCGCATTTAAATTGACCTTAGAAACACTTTCTTTGAAAGGAGGCAGGCCGGTTTTAACAAAAGACTCATCATTCCCTTTCCTATATTCTTTAGGTGATGCATTTTTCCATTTTTTGATTTAATTTTACTTATATTTATTTATTTATTTGAGACAGAGTCTCACTATGTCACCCTCAGTACAGTGCTGTGGCATCACAGCTCACAGCAGCCTCAAACTCTTGGGCCTCTAACTCTCCTGTCTCAGCCTCCTGAGTAGCTGGGACCACAGGAGCCTCCCACAACACCCTGCTATTTTTTTCTCTGTTGTTGGTGTTGTAGATGTCATTGTTTTTTAGGAGGCCCAGGCTGGGTTTGAACCCACCAGCCCCAGTGTATGTGGTTGATGCCCTAACCACTGAGCTACAGGTGCCGAGCCCCATTTTTTAATTTTAAAAATCAAAGTCCTGACATAAATATCTTAACACAATAACTAAGAAAATGCGGTGAAGGCTATGTTAACCAGTTAGATGAAAGTATTTCAAATTGTATATAAAACCAGCACACTGTACCCCATAATTGCATTCATGTACACAGCTATGATTTTAAAAAAATAAAAAAAAAATCAAAGTCCTGGCATTATCTCTCAGAATTCCATTAGTCACAGAAAGGCCAGTGGGCCTCTCATCTGCATTTCTCAGTGATTTGTAATCTTACATTTATATTCCACAGAAATAACAGAAGTTTAGGTCTTCACCTGTCTGAGGGTCTGGTAAAGATGTGTAAACACCTTCAACACTGATTTCCAGGAAATCTTGATGTCACAGTTTTATCTTCTACACCACTATGTTTTGCCTGCTCTCATAAAAACTAGAAGAAATTCTCTCCCACACTTTGAAAACCAGTTTTAAAAGCAGGGCTAACAGTCAGGGTCTTTCTTGTAAGGAAGAGGCAAATGCTGACACTGGCACGTCTGGGCTCCACTTTCCCTTCCTGCCTGGGTGCTGACAGGTGCAGTCCCCCATGTGATTCATTTTCTACCTGTCCTTATTCTGTAGCCCTTCCATGAGCATTTGTTTAAAAAGTTTACCAGAATAGGCCACTGTAAATTCACGGTTTCTGCCTCAGGCTTTTAGGTTGCGAGGCGGGTGGTTTGACCTTTAAGACAAGTCTGGTAAAAAGCAGACGGGATTATACAATGATTGCAATATCATACAATTCTTGCTTCAAGGTGTGTGTGTGTGTGTGTGTTTGAGTAGGAGGAAGTAAGCGGTACAGTTAGAAGTGGATAGAAGTCACTCTGGTAAGCAGATTCTGACTCAAAGGAAAATTAAAGCCCACGGTCACACAGTGATTCAGTTTTCTTTGGATTCTTTTGGTGAAAAGCCCGCAAGGAAGATGGAGAAGAAAAATTAAATTTTCTTTTACGAAATAGAAAGAAAAAGAGCAGACCTGTCTGCAGAGAGGATTAGTCGTGAAATCAGGAACCAGCTGGAGGAAGAACTGGCCCCTACATCTGACTGGGGAGAAGGCCTCATGAGAATCTAATCCATCCAGGAAAAACAGGACAAATGACAAGATTCATTTCTTGTCAGATCATAATAACAGTCTGCTTTGATTGGACTCCTGATTGTGCAAAGATATTTTACTTATTTGAAATTTTGCACTTTTATTCTGGAACGATTTTGAGGAATGCTATACGGAGGGGGCAGGGAGAGTTCCCACGCACCCTCTCCTGGCACACTCATCAGAACAGAGAGGATCACCTGGGCTCGCTCCTGTTAACCAAAGTCCAGACTGTATCTGGGTTTCACTACTTTTCAGCAAATGTCCTTCCTCCTTCCAGGAGACCACACTGCGCTCAGTCGTGTCTCCTTAGTCCCCTTTAGCTATGAAGGTGTCTCTGTCTTTTCTTGGTTTTCACGACCCTGATTATTTTAAGAAGTCAAAGATTTTTTATTGTTTATATTTTTATTACCTAACTATTATTTATTTTATTTTATTTTTTTGAGACAGAGTCTCATCATGTCACCCTCGGTAAAGTGCCATGGCGTCACAGCCCACAGCAACCTCCAACTCCTGGGCTTAAGCCATTTGCTTGCCTCAGTCTCCCAAGTAGCTGGGACTGCAGGCACCTGCCACAATGCTTGGCTATTTTTTTGTTGCAATTCTCATTGCTGTTTTAGCTGGCCAGGGCCAGGTTTGAACCTGCCACCCTCGGTATGTGGGGCCAGAGCTCTACCCACTGAGCCCCAGGTGTCATCCTATCTAACAATTATTATTATTATTTTTGTAGAGACAGAGTCTCACTTTGTCACCCTTGATAGAATGCCATGGCGTCACACAGCTCACAGCAACCTCCAGCTCTTGGGCTTAGGCGATTCTCTTGCCTCAGCCTCCCAAGTAGCTGGGACCGCAGGTACCTGCTACAATGCCTGGCTGTGTTTTATGCAGTTTTTGGCCGGGGCTGGGTTTGAACCAGCCACCTCTGGCACATGGGGCGGCAGCCCTACTCCTTTGAGCCATAGGAGCTGCCCTCTAACGATTATTTTTTAAAAAGTTTTTTCTTGTTTTAAGAGGAGGTCCAGTGAAGACCTCAGGAATGGTGGTGGCTGTCATTACTTGCTGTGATGCTACCTACTGGGTCACCATTGTCCCAAGAAAAACATGGCTGAATGGGCCTCTGAGAAGGTAACTGACTGCTGGAGAGAATGTGTCACGAATTACTTCATTTGATCAAGGACAGTCCTACAGGGGAAGAGCTGGAAGTGGCTTTTTTTTCTTTTTTAACGAATACAAAGTTTTATTGATCTAGACAAAAAAAAAAAAAAAAAAAGTGACAATTTCTTCAAACCCCGGGCTAAGGGGCCTGGAGAGATCTGGGAATCCTTTGGAACTAACTGGGGACTGTGCCTATGTCAGGATGGAGGTACGTGACAGAACATGGGGTGTTTTCCACAGAGGATTTGTGCCACCAGGGGTAAAAAAGACGATGGATCGTGGACAGAAAAGGAAGAGAAAGAAAAATTCTCCTGCGTCCGAGCGGGAGCCGGAGGCCACTTCCTCCCACGGTGAGCCGGGATGCTTGAAAAGTCTAGCTTTATTGAGACGTGGTTTGAATACTATTTAAATGGCATAATTCAGTGCTTTTTCGTATATTCACAACTAAATGTGTGCAAGTGTCATCCCAATCTAATTGAAGAGCACTTTCGTGCCCTCAGAAGATCCATGTGCATAATCAGCCCTCCCCGTCCCCCCACCCCGCAGGCCCACCAGCCTCACTTCTGTTTCTGTGAATTTCCCTTTTCTGGACATTTCCATCTCTCAATGGGAGTCATCCAGGAGGTGATCATTCGTGTCTGGTTTCTTTCACTTAGGGTGAAGTTTTGGGGATCCATCTGTGTTATGCTAAGTATCAGTACTTCGTGCAGTTTTTGTTAATCACTGTTCCTCTGTTTGGATACTTTATTTTTAATGTCGTACCCCATGAAAGGGAGAAGAGAAAGCCAGCAGAGCTTCCCATAAACGACAGTGGTGGCCTGGGTGAAATGGAAAGGGTGGAGTGCCACAGAGAGCAGACATTTGAAAACAGGAACTGGATTCTGCATACTCCGTCCTGGTGCCTGTCTGGCCCTCCCTGGGCTCCAGTTCAGCAGCCTCCTCTGGGTGCTGGAGACACCTGGATTCCCACTTGCCATCACAGTATTGCTTTGCTTTAAGAACCTATTTCCAATTTGGGCAGTAGAGAGTGGATTTAAATCCACTACCTCACCATTTGTAGTATATATTTTTTTTATGTTCCAGAAGAAACAATAAATTATCTGTTATATAACAAAAGAGGAATTCTATGGGCAAATGTTTGGGAAATTACTATGTTCCCCCTCTGGTTTTTTTTTAGAGATGGTCTCAAGCTGTCACCCTGGGTAGAGTACCGTGACGTCACAGCTCACAGCAGCCTCAAACTCTTGAGCTTAAGCATTTCTTTTGCCTCAGCCTCCCAAGTAGCTTTTTCTTTTTGAGACAGAATCTCAGTTTGTTGCTCTTGGTAGACTGCTGGCTGTGACGTCACAGCTCACAGTGACCTCAAACTCTTAGGCTCAACAGATCCTCTTGCCTCAACCTCCTAAGTAGCTGGGACAACAGGTGCCTGCCACAAAGCCTGACTATTTTGTAGAGATAGGGTTTTGCTCTTGCTCAGGCTGGTCTTGAACTCTTGAGCTCAGGTGATCCATTCGCCTCGGCTCCTCAGACTGCTAGACTTACAGGTGTGAGCCACCGTGCCTGGCCTTTAATGTTCCCCCTTTGGAGATATTCACATGAATCTCAGTATGCAGACACCTCCACAAAAACATCAGGAAAGTATTTGGTGACCTTCACCTAGCCCAGGGCCACTCAAGATTGCATTTTGCAAACTGTAGTGAAAATAGCGGTCAGCAGGAGAGTGTGGAAGATGTTTCTTCTGGGCACCGCTCTAGGACTCTGCCCCTTTGCCGCTGGCTTGGCTTAAGCATGTGTCCAGCTGTGATTTCTGAGCTTCTGCCTGGGTGGCTGGGGCTGAGGCCGGATGTCAGTCCTGGAGATTGCACTGTCTTATTCTTGAAGTCATTTTACTCACCCTCTAGAGACCCCTGTCTGTCCTGCAAACTCAGGGCAGGGATTGGGGTGTCTCCGTTGTTCTCAGCATCCTCGTCCACTTTGTTTAATGGGATTCTTTGTACATGGTCTGTCTTCTCTGGGGACATTCCAGTTTCTTTCATGTTAAGTCTTCTGATATCATGTTCTTCTGCCTGGATGATCCATAGCTGAACTCACACAACTCCCGACTTCTGTAGGTCCTGACCCATCACAGATCCTGAGTCCACCGGGCTTCCTTGTTCCTTGGTAGTTAATTGAGCCTAAGGGCTGTACACTGAGACACAGCAGCATCCCCCCGGAGTGTCCTGCAGACATTACATGCTCAAGGCTCTTTCATCATTGTGTTGCTAGTTTAATTCTGTGCCATGTTGTTGCTGGAGGAACATGAGTTAAGCTGACTCAAGTTTCCGTCGTGGCTCTGGACTTAAATAGCTATGTGTCCTGTGGCAGGATGAGAATTTCTCTGAGCCACAGTTTCCTCATCTGTGAAATAAAATGGGTGTCACACGTTTGCCTCTAGTATGAATAGTTTCCAAATATAATTTGGAGCCACAGGGGGGTAAATAATAGATACACAAAGGCCCAGCATAGAATTTTTGTTATGAGTTACTATTTGAGAATTACTTAGTACATAAGGCATGTCCATGTTTTGTGTTTCTTTAAAAAAAAGTTCCCTTTCTTCTTCTTTATAGGTAGTAAGGCTCACTGAGCCGTTGGCTGAGTTTTCTAGTAGAAGAAACTGGAATAAAACACTTACATGGGTGTCTAGTCACAATAGGAGTGGGGGGCAATGCCCCAAGATTGGGGTTCACCATGGTAACACTGGGTCCCAAATGATAGCCAGAACTTCAAACAGCATGGAAGAGCTGGTCACTGTGCTAACTGAGAGGTGAAATTTCACTGTCCTTTCAAAGAAACTCCGTCCCCCAGACAGCGGGGCTGGGGAACTAAGTGTATCTATACCAAGCCCCATTCTGATCCTGAAAGTGTGTAGGGATCCCCCTCCATTCCCCTGGAGTAACTCCTGTCTCCAGCACTATCTTGGAGAGGCTGCCTGTCTCACTAGAGCATCCCCCTTCCCCACTCAGCTTCACCCCCAGCATCATGACCCTTCCCATCTTGTCTACTGTCCCGCATTCCACTTTCCCAGATTCACACAACACAAGATGGAATCTCTCGAGCCTAAGCCTCCACACACCTGAACAGCACAGGCATTCTAACAATGTCTGCATTTTCCCCGAACTTGCTCTCCATGTGGCCTCCAGAGACTGCAATCAGCTTAGCCTTTTCATCTCTCCTGGGAGAGCCACAGTTGGGAGGTGAGAGGCTCAGCAGACTTGGTAGGACCTTTGGGATGAATTGCTTTTAACTGGAAAGAAAATAACAACTGAGCTCCTGAAAGAAGAGCTTCTGCCCTGCCTTTTGAGGGCTGCTGGTCTGCAGAACTCCTAGAAGCTGTTAGCAACTTTCTACAAGAGACTCTCATTGCAGACTCAATATTTTAGCAAGGGTTAAGATTCTGTTACTGTATCTAGGAAATAGTCAGTTGCCAGATTTTGTATCATTAAGCCAGTTGGCAACTCGTTGGCTTTGTGTTGGTTAGATGTGGCCACAACGCTGTTTATTATTTACTTTTTTCTTCAGTATAAGCAAATATATTTTCGGATTGAGTGCTGCCCAGTCAAGTCTGCATATCTGATCTGTAGTGTGCGGTTTAGTTCAGGCTGATATCCAGGAAAATTGCCCCCATGCAATAATCCACATGCTCCTGTGTTTCTGGCCAGGAAGCTTTGGGACATAACATTAGAGAAATGTTGATTCAGGTAAGAAAAGGGCGCATGTGTGTGCCTTGGAGTTGGTGATGCAGAATGGTTTGGGCAGGAAAAAGAAAGAAACCTCTGTACTCTGCAACTGACTAGTTTTAAGAATCTGAGGAAATTCTTGAGTGTTTGGTTGACTAATTGTGGAGTTGGGTGAGTGAGTTCTAAAGCCACTCACAGCACCGAACTTCTACTATGGGTTCCAACATTTTGCTCTTTTCCCTCCAAACTAATTTTACATTTCTTTTTCTTTTAAGAGACAGATTCTCACTTTGTTGTCCTCGGTGGAGTGCCGTGGTGTCACAGCTCACAGCAACCTCCAGCTCTTGGGCTTAGGTGATTCTCTTGCCTCAGCCTCCCTAGTAGCTGGGACTACAGGCGCCCACCACAATGCCTGGCTATTTTTTGTTGCAATTTGGCCAGGCCCGGGTTTGAACCTGCCACCCTCAGTATATTGGGCCGGTGCCCTACTCACTGAGCCACAGACTCCACCCCAGTGTTACATCTCTAACTTGAAACGCTGAATTGATAAAAATAGACTTCACGAATAAAGTGCTACCACCTTCTTCACATTTCTCAAGGGTTTGGGATTTTCTTCCAGGGAACTTTTTGTAAAAGGGAAGTGCTTGGCTGTGGTCCCAGCATCAGGAGCCTACTTGCTCAGTTGGGCAAACTGGGGAAGGCTT
>CAUYQV010065455.1:0-10004 GCA_963574575.1 Galagoides demidoff | reverse complement strand
GCACATTTTGAATCAGACTGAAGCTTGATAACTAGGATCTATAGAGGACTCAAATTAATCCACATGAAAAAGCCAATAATCCCATATATCAGTGTGCAAGAGAGATGAATAGAACCTTCGCTAAAGAAGATAGATGAATAGCTAACGAACATGAAAAAAATGCTCATTGTCCTTAATTATTAGAGAAATTCAAATCAAAACTACCCTGAGATATCATCTAACCACAGCGAGAATGGCCCACATCACAAAATCTCAAAACTGCAGATATTGGCGTGGATGTGGAGGGGAAGGAACACTTTTACACTGGTGGTAGGACTGCAAACTAATACAACATTTTTGGAAGGAAGTATCGAGAACCTTCAAAGATCTCAAACTAGACCTCCCATTCGATCCTGCAATCCCATTACTGGACATCTACCCAGAAGGAAAAAAATACTTCTACCATAAATACACTTGCACTAGACTGTTTATCACAGCTCAATTTACAATTGCTAAAATGTGGAAACAGTCTAAATGCCCCCCAGTCAAAGAATGGATTAACAAGATGTGGTATATGTATACCATGGAATACTATTCAGCCATAAAAAATGATGGAAACTTTACATCTTTTGTCTTAACCTGGATAGAACGGGAACACATTCTTAGTCAAGTATCACTAGAATGGAGAAGCAGGAATCTTATGTACTCAATTATGATAAAAGGACAATTAATGACTTGGTACACAGTGGGGGGTGGAGGAAGGGAAGAGCAGAGAGAGGGAAGGAGGGAGAGATGTGGGGACAGGGGAGAGCAGAGAGTAAGAAGTAGGGAGAGGGTGGGGTGTCACGCTGTGTGATGCACCTTTCTGGGACACAATTATAAGAGGCATTTTACGTAACAAATGCAATCAATGTCACCTTGTTCTTTGTAACCTCAATGAATCCCTAACAATACAACATACAAAAATGTCAATTTTACTCTGAAAACTGTCTCATAATTCCTCAGAAGCTACTTTTTTATAGAGAGGCATAGCTATTTAATGTGCAGTTAAGAGTTTTACACTTGAGACAGTTGAATAGGGGCTGTGATGACAGAAAAAATATTAAGTTTTTCAATGCAGAAAACCTTATTTGGAAAACAATTTTGCACCCATGGATCACAGGAACATTGACCTGTGGGTGGTTTTATATAATTGGAATAAAGAAATTTGAGACTTGGAGATATGAACAGACCACAAAGATATTGTCATTTTAAGGGGGAAGTTGTCCTTTTTCAATTTATTTTTTCCATTGATCTAATAACATAAACTTTCTTACATTATTTCTCTGATAACAATTTATTTCTGATGTCTCTTAATGTTCTTGTAGTAAAAATTTTTATCAGGCATGATGTTAATTATGTTAATAAATCAGACTCAGTGGTAAATAACATTTATTGTAAGTTTTAATTTTTTTTATTTTAATTAAATAAGCTCATCTTTACAGTTAGATATTCATATTTCCACTCTGAGATGCTCAGAGGTCATTTTTAAGGGAAGTTATTATACTTTTCACATCATTTTTAGTGCTAGCAAAAGTTTAGGTCAATTATGAACTATTAATTATTTAGTTGTAGTTAAATACTGTTCAGCTGTACTGTGCTGAATAAGGGATTAAAAAAGCTGATGGTGAGTTTCATTATCTATCAAACTGAGAATATAAAATAAAGAATATCAGAGAGAAAAAACTATGTGTTCTTGGAAATTTAACTCTAAATTGAGAAATTCTAAAGTAAAAAGGTTTGACCTGGGTGAGAGATTGCTAATGGTTAAAGGATTTCTTGGGGGGATGTAATGAAATATTTTAAAAAAGCTGATTACGGTGATGGTTGTACAGTTCTTCAATTGTACTAAAAACCCATCTTTTACACTTTAGTAAAACAAATTAGGTGAAATGTAACTTTCTTTTCTCTCTCTTTCTCTCTCTCTCTCTCTCTCTCTCTTTTCCTCTCTCTACACACACGTACACAAACACACAGAGTGCCAAAAACTGTATACATATTTGAAGGCAAAAAATTGCACTAAATTTGTCATACTCAATGTACACAGATAACAGAAGATGAATACGAGCCAGATGGAGCACCTCTGGTAGTTGCAAAGTTAAACAAGACTTGAGTATTACCAATTTAATATAATTTTTTTCCTTTCTTAAAATGTGTATAATTTTTTGGCACCATGTGTGTGTTATTTTGCTCTAGTTTAATCCACTTACGATTGGAAAATAAAACAATAAAGACAATAGTGGTAACGATAACTTAAAAAAAATTTCCACTTTCCTATGACATGTTGCTCAGTATCGCACAATTCTAGAGGAAAAAAGAAAATGCTACCGGAAAGGCTAATAGTACCAATGAAAAAATACAGATTTGTGAGAGGAAGGGGAGTGGTTTGAAAATATTAGGAGACATTTAAGTAAATGCATACTTTTTGTCTTCAAATGATCCATGAAACCTGGAAAATAATGATTTAACTGTATTGCTAATAATCATTTTCTTATAAAAACACCCTTGATATTTGTATAACAATTATTTAAATATCAGGTTCTAAGTGAATTCTCCAAAGACATATCACTTTTGCAAATAAGAATATAGAATAAATAGAATAAAAATTATTTCTATGACTTATCTTCAACAATTAAAATAAAATTACTTTTTCTGAAAAAGTAAGTAGTGTGGTAAATTATAGAATAAAATAGAATCACCCAATTTAAAGTGATCTTATAAAACCTCCCTTACATATGCGTAATTATAAAATGATTTGACTTATTATGCAATCTCCCATTTTTATTTTCAAATGATTATATTTTCATCAAATTGAATGTATTATATTTAGAGTTGTAGGTTACATCTTGAAGGGCCTATTTATAAGATCTAACATATATGTTTGAATATACGACATAAAATTACATTTAATAAATTTGCCTGAAAATAATATAACATATTCAATTTTTAAATGAATAATTTCTATTATAATATGTAGTTACAAAGGGAAATTATAAATGCATATAAAATGTGTATCTTAATTTTGTATCAGAACATACTTTGAGACAAAACAATTAAATTTGTCTGAGTCTTATATATCAATACATTGCTAATTTTCTCCATTGTTAATGGGCCTACTCATGCTTAGAGAATCGGCCATTTTTATGCAGCTCTCTAGACACTGATCACATCATTCTCTCTGTGAAGGACATTTTTTCACCCTATATCTATCAGGCAAATTTCTGCCTAAGTACTGAATCGATTTTCTTCAAAGAATTAAGTACTCTATGCTGAATGTATGAAGCACCTCAGTACTGAGTAATGGCGGCTGCTGAATGGTGCCATGGTGAATTCACAGTCACTGAGTGCAAGAAAACCAGAAAAACTAATGTTTCACTGAAGCTCAACTTCAAAGATTATACCACCATTAAATAGTTGCATGCATGACTGGGGGTGAAGTAATAGCTATAAACATAAGGGAGGAACATGGTCCCTAAGGAGTAAACTTTCCTAAGGGGGTTCAAATATCTAAGTGATTCAAACATAGCATGTCAAAATGCAACAGACTGTTCTGCTGACCTCAGGTACTAACAGAAATAGTTGCATTATAAGATCACTCTCATTTCTTTTACGTGATGTGCCTACTACATTCACTCTCGCTGTGCTTTTCTTATATTTCTTACATCTGTTTCCACATTTTCTTGGAGGGTCCAACTCTTCTAAGACCTAAACTTGTGTCATTGTTAAGTAACATATATTTTTAGTAGACAATTTATAAGTTAGCTTACTCAATTAAGATTTTTTAAGATGCATTATCATAACGTTGATTCATTTGTCACATCTTTTTAGTTTGCTTGTAAGAAGATGTGTTTTTGTGGCACTATAAATATCTGTCCTTCTCTAGAAGGCGGTGACAAGTCATGAAAGATCATCCACAGTAAATGACCAGTTTAGGCCATGATGAAATTGCCTATTTAACATATTGACACAATCTTGGAAAACAATTCTTAGCTTCGGAGAACCTAAGAGTTGCATAAGCAATTCTCCAGCATTGCTCCTACAAATATTGTCATTAAGAAATTCATTATTTAGAAAGGTTTGGAGACAAATAAACTATGATTAAATATACATAATTATATCATAAGTGATCAAGATATGCAAATGAATGAGAAGAATTTAAAAAATGAACTATTTTTAAACTCTAAAGTTATTAATTAATGACTAAAATGAAGTTAAATTAATTAGAATGAGTTTATATAACCATAATTAAAACTCTAGTTTCACAACCTAAATATCAATTAAATAAAATTGACGTTTTATTTAAAATTAAATTAAAATTACACATAAAATAAAATTTACACAAATAAAATTAAATTACACATATATGTGGACCAAGAAAAATAATTAGGAAAAGAATGATGTAAAAATTTTAAGATGTCATAATTATGACTAAATATTCAGTCAGTCATAAGAACCAATGACAGCTGGGTTCATTTTCAATCTTCTCATCTAGGCTTAAACATCAGCTTAAATATGTCTGCCCTCCTTTTTCTTCTGTCTCTTTCTCTCTCCTCATCACCCTTCCTGTTTCTCAAATTCTTTGATGGCCCATGTCACAATTTTAATATATACTTTTTGCTTTCTTTTTTTTTGCAGTTTTTGGTGGAGCTGGGTTTGAACCTGCCACGTCTGGTATATGGGGCCAGCATCCTACTCCTTTGAGCCACAGGTGCTGCCCAACTTTTGACTTTCTTGTTGTCTCTTTCAATGGCTTTTATATATTTGTTATATTAGTCTCAATGGCAGTGGTAGAAATGGTAAATTTTTGAATGAAATTAAGCTGTTTTGCTAATGTGAGAGTTAAATATTTGACCTTTTCTATTTTCTGAAGCTATATTCAGATAGCAAATGTGCTTGAAGAATAATTTAGGAAACTGAAAATATGATGTTTAGATACAGAAAGGTATATGCTTCTTTGTAGGAACAAGCTATCATGCTGCATTTCCACATATACCATCGTCTGAATACACTCAACAGCCACCACTTTTTGTGACTCACTTAGGGGATCTGGCACTGATATTATAATTTGGAGTCTTATACTGGTTCCCTGGAATCTGAGTTGAACAATATGGCAACGTTTGACACATCTGAGACTACAGAAGCCATCAGAACATCTTCATAGCACCTTCTGAGATGGCTATGGTTGACAGTTAATTAACATTCCATTTCTGGGTGTAAGAAAACAAGGAAAACTGCTAGAATTAACATCCGCAGAGCTAAGTCTACAAATATAATTTTGCCAGGATGATTCTATCAGATATTGGATGACCACAGAGATAGACATAATCACTACTGGCATTACCAAGGCTACCTTGTAATCAGAGCTGCGTTGCAAGAAGTACATAGAAGATCCAGGGTTTCTCTTAATTGGACTTAAATTCTTTATCTGTCATCCTTTGATGTATTAAAGTATATGAGCTTAAAAAAAAGAACAAGTGACAACTGACTAATGAAAAATGTTGTTTATTTAATTTGGATATCTTATCACTGTAAAACATATTGTGAAATTAGACATATTCTAAATGAAACTATTTTTCTACACAATCACCCATTCCTCTCTGGATTTTAGCCATGGAATTTATAGCAAATGACATTTAGGTTCAAATAGTAATGTAGTGGGGATATGTTATTTTTATTTTGCTCTTGGGTATGCTAGGTTCTTATGAGGAATTTGAAATTATATCTTTTGTTTCTAGAGAGTCACTGATTGGTGCTTTAAAATGAACATAAACTTCCCATTTTGGAAGAAAATAAATACATGCTTTATTGAAGTCAAGAATCACACTCTTTCTTTCCCACTAATTTATATTGGTACATAAAATTAATTAGTACATTGATATATTACAAAGTTAGATTGTCTTTTAATTGTTGGCATGAAAAGAATTATTTTTTAAAGAGAAATGTTGAAATTTTAAAGATCTCCAAACACAAAACCCACTAGCTGAGTTAAAGAGAAATTTCTCACCGAGTTGATGATTCATGTATCTCATGACAAAATATGGCATTTATTTTTAGAGGCAGTAGACATATTTTCATGATTAAGGTTAATGACATAGCTCATTGCTATTCAAATCTCGTTGAGAGAAAATTTCAAAAGTAAGGTACTAGTGGGAAACAACTACCAATAATTTTTAGAGTACCACAATGAAAACTGAAAACTGCAGTGTGCTTATAGGAATTTTGCTTTGCATCAAAAGAACTAAAGGCTTTAGCTTTTACCATGGTGTAAACAAATATGACTTCAGAGGAAATTTTTTTTAAATGCCTAAACAAATAATCATGAGATGAAGGAAAGCAGCTGGATATTACTTTATTTTCTATTTTAAAAAATACTGAACCTCAGGAAAATGGCTTAGGAAATAATTTGTGACAATGCCATTCCAATGGTTAAGAGCCACAGAGTATAGGAATTGCCAAAAACAGCCGACCTTTATTATTTCAGGCAAAATGAAAGGACCTGCAATAAAAAGGTATTGGACCTGATTTTGCCGTGGAAATTTACTCAGGCTTAAATTTTCCTACCACATTCTATACAAAGTGTAAAATAAACATCATATAATCAAAAGGTTAAGTGTAGACACAACTCAACACACAACTTCAATACATTGCTTTGAGTCAAAATAGTCCTAAAAACAAACTTACCACTAGTCTTGGAAAAACAAATGTCCCAATTCCATTGTCTTCTTCCCTTTTTTTAATACACGGAGATTAAAACTATGGCAAAGGAGAAGATAGAGTTCTTATACTCCTATAAAACTTAACGAGTTGGAGTTAGGGAGGCATTTGGGCTTACGTTTCATGTGGCTGAAAGGTTCAGATCTGGATGAGATTCCAATGACCTGATTCTCCAGTCTGTGAAGTCCTAGATTCTCAGTGTCTGTGTCTGATGTCTTTCTGCTTTAAAAATGTTCATTATATTTGTTGTTGTTTTCCACAGCAGAACTTACGTAGGACCTCTAACATGGCACCCTACCTTTCTGCCTCAGTACTTTGAATTACTCCCTACTCTTAAGCCACATCAAATTCCTTATACATTGCAAATAGAATATGCTATGGTTTAACTTCTTTTTTTTTCTTTTTGGCTGGGGCTGGATTTGAACCCACCACCTCCGGCATATGGGGCTGGTGCCCTACCCTTTTGAACCACAGGTGCCTCTCTGGTTTAACTTCTTTAATTTTCCCGTCTTCAAACTCCTAAGAAAGCTATGTTACCAAACAACATGTGCTATTGAAACCTCACCTTAAATGTCTAATCTTCATTTCATGAAATTTAGATGGACTTTGTTCATCCTAAAGCACATTATACTCCTCTATTCACTATATTCAAAATACGTGAGATTTTGTTTCCTCTATCTTCCCTGCTTTAAAAGCTCTGTGAGGGCAAGAGAAAATTTTGGTTGCTATTGTATACCTTCCACCACACTACACAATATTGTATTTAATTGCTTTTAATTGGGATCCTGGGGTAGAGTTAGCTAATCTTAGAGATTCACACATTGTTCTTTAAAAAAAGAAACGCATTGGTTTGTCATGCAGGCTAGAGCACAGCTACAGCCTCAGTCTGCCGGGCTCAAGGGATCCTTCTGCGTTAGCCTCATGAGTGGTTGGAATTACAGGCATGAGCTGCCACACCAGGACATTTTATTGTAATTCTTATTTTATTTTATTTGTATTTATTGTAGAGATGGGGGTCTCAGTAGGTTGCAAGGCTGGTTTTCAACTCCCAGCCTCATAAGATGTTTTCTGCTTCAGACTCCCAAAGTTTTGGGATTACAGAGATGAGACACCACAACCAGTCACATAAATTCTTTACTGTCCAGCTCCAACAGAGAAACCTCTGTTTCTCTACCGAGGTTTATATTTAATTCTCAGGTTCACTGATCAATTCACTTCAATTTTCTGAATTCATCTCAGGACCTTTATCCCCTTAGCTATAGTATCTCTGTGGTGGGTAACAGCTCGGACAGTAGAAGAGATAAAATGTAGTATTCGAAGTGATACATTTTTATGACTAAATCATGAAATATGTATTCCATACAAAAATTAATAAATGATATTAACATGTTAAGATATGCTACAAAAACTTATTCACCTTATGGTATAATTGCCCTTGTTCAGGCTTCCATTTTGGAATTTAAAAATTTATGTGTCAAGTAAACTGAATGTGTAATGAGTGAATCTAGTTATACTTTGCACAAATTTCATTCATCAAAGAGTATATTTTAAATTACTAGAATACCTCTGAAATGTTGGAAACTGTGTAAGATTGAGTGATCTACATATAAAGCGAAACAACAGTGGCTTGATCGAGAGATCCTCACTCACATAACATCAGTTTTGAAGTTGAAGTTTTCAGCTTCATGAAAACTCTAGACTCTTTGCGGACCCATATATTTTGCTTCCCCTCCATTTTTAGAGTGAGTTTTTTTTATCTCATGGTTCAAAAGAGCTAGTCCAGTTCCAATCATCACAATTATCATAACCAATTCCAGCTAGCCAGAAAAAGGGAAGATCACAATGGAAAAATATGATACACGCCAGCCATCTATTAAAATTTTTCAAATTGCCATTTCACGTATAGGCCATTGGCCAGAAGTTATTCACATAGCCACATCCAGGATCAAGAGAGATTAAGCTACTACCTTTTCTCTGGACAGCTGAATGGAAAATAGTTAGCAAAAGGCTGGGGGAGGCATTAAGAGGAGGGTGATGGTAGACTTTGCATTACAGCTAATTTGAAAGTTGAAATTCATAGCAAAAGTCTGAAAAATTAAGATGCAAGATTGATACCATATTTCATCTAACAGGGCACACTGAAATTTACTAGTAACACAATATATCTGATTTTTATACTAAATAGTTTGACAAAAAGAAAGCAGGATGACACTGAATAGTATAAAAAATACTAATGGCAAATATTCAGCACCACCATTATTTAGTAACACTTAGAGGGAACTTGTTGCTAGAAAAGCATCATAACTAAATATACATTAGTGAAATAGAAGAGAATATAAGAACTGAAAAAAATTTATCTCCATATGGTGAATTTAAACTCTGTATTTTATTTTTGTTATTAGCTTTTGAATTTATCCTTTTCTATTGATATCTGTGCCAGGTTAGTACAAAATTTAGACAAAAACATAAGTGAAAGCAAACATGCTTAATATATATGATTATAGTGATATTTTCATTACTTTTCTTCTAGTTACATTTCCAGAAGTCATATTTGTATCATCTACATTATATTTATGTTAATATTTACATTATCCAGAAAGTAAGTTTCATGAAGACAGAAGCATTGTTTTGTTAATTGCTATATGCCCAGTACCTAGAAGAGAGAAAAGTGCTAGTTAAATATTTATCGAAAGAGTGAATACATAACATTTTTTAAAATATTTAATTTCATAAAAACAAATAGATTCATAATATCAATGTATCACTTGCAATGTCAATATATTCCACATTCTCCCTGATACCTCTTGTCTGCCCATAACTTTATTCCTGTGCTCCATTTTTAAGTAACCCTCTGAAAATATTTTGGTTGTGACATATCCATTGTTCTAAGATTCTTTCAAAGAAGAAATGTTACATTAATATTTATGGGCACCTTTTACAAGGCAAGTGAAGATTTGCTTGCAAATTGTTTCTACTATCTGTATTTTCACAAATGCACTAAAATTTCATTTTACTTTGTTGTAACCCAGCCCTCTTTCCCCTGCCCACTCCTGTTCCCCAGCCCGCACCGGTTCCCCCCCCCCGCGCCCCCCACCACCCCCCCAGCCCCCACCCCCCCACCCCCCCCCCCCGCCGCCCCCCCCACCCCCCCACCCACCGCCCACACCCCCCAACCCACCCCCCCCCCCCCCCCCCCCCCCCCCCCCCCCCCCCCCCCCCCCCCCCCCCCCCCCCCCCCGCCCCAATCTTTCTGTGTAAATGCCACATAAGTG
>CAUYQV010065451.1:0-14902 GCA_963574575.1 Galagoides demidoff | reverse complement strand
ATTCTTCCCAGCCATGAGCATGGTATGTTTTTCCATTTGTTAACATTTTCAGCTATTTCTTTCCTTAGAGTTTCATAGTTCTCTTTATAGAGATCTTCACATCCTTTGTTAGGTAAACTCCTAAATATTTCATCTTCTTTGACACTACTGTGAATGGAATAGAGTCTTTGACGGCTTTTTCAGCTTGGCTGCTGTTGGTATATATAAAGGCTACAGATTTATGAGTGTTGATTTTGTAACCTGAGACACTGCTGTATTCCTTGATCACTTTTAAGAGTCTTGTAGTAGAATCCCTGGTGTTTTCCAAATATATAATCATATCATCTGCAAAGAGTGAAAGTTTGATCTCCTCTGACCCTATATGGATACCCTTGATCGCCTTTTCTTGCCTAATTGCTATGGCTAAGACTTCCATTACAATGTTGAAAAGCAGGGGAGACAATGGGCAACCTTGCCGGGTTCCTGATCTGAGTGGAAATGATTTCAATTTAACTCCATTCAATAAAATACTGGCTGTGGGTTTGCTGTAGATGGCTTCTATCAGTTTTAGAAATGTCCTTTCTATACCAATTTTCTTAAGTGTTCTACGTGTTCTTAAGTGTTCTAAGGAACCTTAAGTGAAAGGATGTTGGATATTATCATATATATATATATTATCATAAGCTTTTTCTGCATCAATTGAGAGAATCATATGGTCTTTGTTTATTTTGTTTATGTAAATTATATTTATAGATTTATGTATATTGAACCAGCCTTAGGAACCTGGGATAAAACCTACTTGGTCATGGTGTATAATTTGTTTTTTTGTAGATTCTGATTACTAGGATCTTATTGAATATTTTTGCATCAATATTTACTAGTGATATTGGTCTATAATTTTCTTTTCTTGTTGGGTCTCTTCCTGCTTTGGGGATCAAGGTGATGTTTGCTTCATAGAATGTGTTGGGTAGTTTTCTTCTTTTTCTGTATTTTGGAAAAGGTTAAGCAATATAGGTACTAGTTCTTCATTAAAGGTTTGGTAGAATTCTGATGTGAAGTCATCTGGTCCTGGGCTTTTCTTTTTAGAAAGCTTTTTTATAGTTGATGCTATTTCAAAACTTCATTCTGGCTAAGTCTAGGAAGATGGCATGCTTCCAAGTATTGGTATATTTCCTTCAAATTTTCATATTTCTGAAAATAGAGTTTCTTATAATATTCATTAAGGATTTTTTGAATTTCTGAGGAGTTTATTGTTATTTTGTCTTTGCCATTTCTGACTGATAAAATTAGAGATTTTAGGCTCAGTGTCTCTGGCTCATGTGGCTAAGGCACCAGCCACATACACCTGAGTTGGCAGGTTCAAATCCAGCCCAGGCCCGCCAAACAACAATGACAGCTGCAACCAAAAAATAGCTGGGCGTTGTGGCAAGCACTGGTAGTCCCAGCTACTTGGGAGGCTGAGGCAGGAGACTCGCTTGAGCCCAGGAGTTGGAGGTTGCTGTGAGCTGTGATGCCATGGCCCTCTATCCAGGGCAACAGCTTGAGGCTCTGTCTCAAAAAGAAAAAAAAAGGAATTAAAGATTTTACTCTTCCAACTTTTTTATTTACCCATCTGTTGTATAATCCTTTTGTTTTCAATTTCATTTAATTACTACTCTGATTATGGTTACTTCTTTTCTTCTGCTGGGTTTGGGACTGAAATGTTCCTCCTCTTTCAGTTGATTGAGATGTCCCATTAAGTTGTTAACTTCCTCTGTTTCCATTCTCTTGAGGAAGGCTTGCAGTGCTATAAATCTCCCTCTTAGGACTGCCTTTGCAGTATCCCACAGGTTCTGGCAATTTGTGTCTTCATTATCATTTTGTTCCAAAAATTTGGTAATTTCCATCTTAATCTCATCTATGACTCAGCTATCATTCAGCATATTTAGTTTCCATGTTTTTGGGAACATGTTTTTCTGCATCCATGAGTACGCAGATTCCTGTTGTTACTGAACAACTTTTATTCCATGATGGTCTGAGAAGATGCAAGGAATAATTTATATTCTTTTAAATTTGCTGAGGTTAGACTTGTTTGGAGGATGTTCCGTGGGCTGATGAGAAGAACGTGTATTCAATTTTGTTAGGATGAAATGTTCTGTTAAATTCAAATGTTGAATGGTTAAGTTTAAGTCTAAAATTTCTTTGCTTAGTTTCTTACTGGAGGATCTATCTGACACTGCCAAAGGAGCGTTAAAAATCTCCAACTATTATGGTGCTGGAGGAAATCAAATTACTCGTGTCTGTTGCAGTCTCTGTTATAAATTGAGGCACATTCTGGTTGGGTGCATAAATGTTAATAATTGAAATCTCATCATGTTGAGTGTTACCCTTAACAAATATGAAGTGACCATACTTATCTTTCCTTACTTTTGTTAAAGCCTAGTGTATCTGCAAATAAAATTACAACACCTGCCTTTTTTTTTTTTTATTTCCATTTGCCTGAAATATAGATGATCATCCCTTCACTCTGAGTCTACATTTATCTTTTAAGGTAAGATGAGATTCCTGTATGTAATAGATACCCGGCCTGAGTTTTTGTATCCAGTCAGTCAACCTGTGCCTCTTTAGAGGACAATTTAAACCACTCACATTGAGAATATTGATAAGCCTGGTAGAATTTTTGGTATCAAGTTTTTCAAAAATCTGGTGGTGGACATTTTTAATATTTTAACCACTGTGGAAGGTGGAATTTGATCAAAAGTTTCTCAGTGAGTTTACTTTGGTGGTAGAGGATTGCACTGGTCATTATGGAGGATAGGTCTGGGAATATCCTGGAAAACTGGCTTACTTATGGCAATTTTCTTCAACATGTGAATGGCATTAAAGTATTTAATTTCTCCATCATAAATGAAACTCAGTTAACCTGGATACAGGATCCTGGATTGAAAACTATTTTGTTTTAGCAGATTTAAAATCGATGACCACCTTCTTCTAGCTTGAAAGTTTTCAGCAAAGAGATCTGCAATCATTCTAATATTCTTTCCTTTGTAGGTTATGGTTTTCTTACATCTGGCTGCTTGCAGAATTTTCTCTTTTGTATTAATTTTGATGAAGTTAATTATAATATGTCTGGGAGATGCCTTATTCAGGTAGAGTTGTGCTGAGGTTCTAAAACTGCTGTCTGAAACTGCTATCTGAATTTCAGAATCTCTTGGCATGTCTGGGAAGTTCTCTTTAATTATCAAAGAGTAGAGCATCAGGGTCTTTCAAAGCCCATCACCGCCTTCAGGAATTCCTATAAGGCAAATATTAGTCTTTGAATTATCCCAGAGCTCTCTTAAGAGAATGATCCGGCTTGGCACCTGTGGCTCAATCGGCTAAGGTGCCAGCCATGTACACCTAAGGTGGCGGGTTCGAATCACCAGCCCGGGCCCGCCAAACAACAATGATGGCTGCAACCAAAAAAATGGCCGGGCGTTGTTGCGGGCGCCTGTGGTCCCAGCTACTTGGGAGGTAGAGGCAGGAGACTCGCTTGAGCCCAGGAGTTGGAGGTTGCTATGAGCTGTGATGCCATGGCACTCTACCCAGGGGGATAGCTTTAGGCTCCGTCTCAAAAAAAAAAAAAAAGAGAATGATCCATTTTTGCTCTCCACTTCTCTTCCTCTTTGAGTGTTTGGGAGCATTCAAAAGCATTGTCTTCAATGTCCGAAATCCTTTCTTCTGCCTGGTCCATTCTGTTACTGAGGGATTCTACTCTATTTCTCAGATCTTTGAGGGGTGCAAGTTCTTGTCTCACTGTGTCAAAATCTTTGATGATTCTGTCTTTGAATTCATTGAATTATTAAGACAACTTCTTTTTTTTTTTTTTTGAGATGGAGCCTCAAGCTATCCCCCTGGGTAGAGTGCCATGGCATCACAGCTCAGAGCAACCTCCAACTCCTGGGCTCAAGCGAGTCTCCTACCTCTGCCTCCCAAGTAGCTGGGACCACAGGCGTGCGCCACAACGCCCAGCCATTTTTTGGTTGCAGCCATCATTGTTGTTTGGCGGGCCCGGGCTGGGGATTCGAACCCGCCACCTTAGGTGTACGTGGCTGGCGCCTTAGCCGATTGAGCCACAGGCGCCAAGCCAAGACAACTTCTGAAATGCTCCTTGAAATTCTAATTCCAACTTTATCTCCATTCTATTAGTCTTATTTGCAATGAGACTAAATTCTGAATTCAGTTTCTGACATCTTAGCCATTTGTTTATGAAATGGGATCTTCTGTTGTGTCTGCCATGTCATTCCTTGGAGGACTTGATCTACTCTGATTATTAATGTTGCTGGAGAATTTCCGCTGATTCTGCCCCATGATTAGTTTATATCATTTGGCTAGATGAGCAGATAAGGTGAAGTTGGGTTGGGGGGGGCTTTTGGAGTAGGGATTAACCAGCCCTTTGTCCAAGAGCTGGGACTGGTATCTGTATATTTTCCCTTAGAGCTCTGCAAAGGACCTGTAATAGTCCTATGGCCTGAGACACTGGGGACCTGTGTGGTGGGGCTAAGTGACTCTGTCTTGTTTTCAGCTAGTCTCTGTCCAATCCTAGTGAAGCAGTAACTCTAGGCTGAAGTCTCAGCTGTGGAGAAATACCAGCAACTAAGTCACCCCACCCACCACGGGCAACAATTGGAAAAGGAAAATCAAACCTTCCCACAACCACACACCCAGGGTACCACTTTGGCTAGTCCTCAGGTTACTAGCCCAGGTCAAGAGTTTCATATCAATTGTCCCAGTTGGCACCCAGTCTCAAGTGTGAGAGTTCAAAATGTCTCCAGTAACTAGCTAGCAGGGGTCTGCTGGCAGCTTGAGTATGCTCACTCTGGTGTTCCATGGAGTCAGAACCACTCACTGAGCAAATGAATTAGTCTGAGAATGTTGATGCTTCCTTCCTCACCTTACACCTCTGTCACACCCAGTCACTGGTAACCCCACAGGGCTGTGACCCAGTTCCCTCTAATGAGCAGATGCTCTAGGGATTTGTACCTGCCTGAGTCACAGGGAAATCTATGTCTCCTCGGCCAGACTGCCACACTCTGCCACCAGCAGGCAAGGGGAGCTGAAGCCTGACAACATCAGGTGCTTAATGGAAGCTGGGGTGATTCACTCAGTTCCTGCTCCGCCCCAGATTGATGTTGCTGCCACTTATATTCTCACAGAATTAGTGTTTCTTCCCTGGCTATATTCCCCTGCGGGCCTGCCCATTTTTTTTTTTTTTTTTGCAGCTTTTGGCTGGGGCTGGGTTTGAACCTGCCACCTCTGGCATATAGGGCCGGCGCCATACTCCTTTGAGCCACAGGCACCTCCCGCTGCCCATTTTTTAATTAAGTTATTTGTCTCATTATTGAACTATAAGAGTTCTTTATATGTTGTAGAAACAAGTCCTTTGTCACGTATATTGCTAATATTTTCTTCCAATCTATAACTTATTTCTTCATTTTTACCATATCTTTCAAAGAGCAAATTTTTAATTCTAATATGTAATTTATCAATTGTTTTTGTGATTCATAATTTTAGTGTCTCATCAAAGAAATCATTACCTACCCCAAGGTGGCAAATATTTTCCATCTGATTGATATTTAGTCAGACTCTATAGAATAATAGTTAATCAAAGATTCTGGAAGTATTTGTACTTGTTTTAATACCAATTTCTTTTTCTGATTAAAAAACTATACATGCTCACTGCAAAAATTCAAATATTAAAAAAATAATAGTTGGGCAGTGCCTGTGGCTCAGTTAGTAGGGCGCCCACCCCATATACTGAGGGTGGTAGGTTCGAACCCAGCCCCAGTCAAACTGCAACAAAAAAATAGCTGGGCGTTGGGGCAGGCACCTGTAGTCCCAGCTACTTGGGAGGCTGAGGCAGGAGAATCACCTAAGCCCAAGAGCTGGAGGTTGCTATGAGCTGTGACACATCAGCACTATACCAAGGGTGACAAATAGTAATAGTTAAGGTGACTATGTAATTTATCATCCAATGAAAAAAGGGCAATATTAGCATTACTTTGGGGAAATAGGCATAATCTTTTATTTATTTATTTTTTTTTGAGACCAGAGCCTCAAGCTGTCACCCTGGGCAGAGTGACGTGGCATCACAGCTCATAGCAACCTCCAACTCCTGGGCTCAAGTGATACTCCTGCCTCTGCCTCTGAAGTAGCAGGGACTACGAGCACCCGCCACAACGCCTGGTTAATTTTGGTTGCAGCAGTCATTGTTGTTTGGCAGGCAGGGGCTGGATTCGAACCCACCAGCTCAGGTGTATGTGGCTGGCACCCTAGCCACTTGAGCCACAGGCGCCAAGCCATGCATAATCTTAAAGTCTATAAAGTGAAAGGCTTCTTCCAACAGGCCAAAGTAGAGGTGAAAATATCTATATTAGTATTCTCTGCATTGTATTACTCACTTTCATGCTTACAAGATCAAAGGCCACAGAAGAATAAGCAGCCCTTTGGGAGAAACCTACGTTCAATATGTCCAATTTAGAACTCTTAGATCTTTTTTCTTCTTTAAACCAATACTATAATTCAAACAACCTGGTTAAATATTCATCCTATTCTAATACAAGCCTTTAACATAACATGAAAGCAAACAGGATATCCTAAACAGACAACAGCATGAAATAGAATACTAAAGCTGAAAAAGAATTATGAAACAAAGTTGTAAATGGACATGTTTCTGCTGGCCAACAGAATCTTTTCCTCAAGAGACCCAAGATACAAGGAAGAAAGTCCACTGAAAAGGCCACTAATACCAGACCAGAGGAGCACAACAGTGGAACAATGGACTTAAAAGGAGGAAACGTAAAGTACACTCTACAAAGTAAGAGTTTCCAGACACCTGTTCTTTCCCCTCTTCCAGCACACCTCCATGCAGGGTGTGCTGGAAATATTTTTCTTTGGAGTTACTAACCACAGGAAAAAAAACATAGTGTCAGGAATAAAACAGAGAGGCAGAAGAAAATATTTTTTGAAAATCTACCACTAGGCATGGTAGTGCTCACCTGTAATCCCAACACTCTAGGAGGCTGAAGCAGGTGAACTGCCTGAGCTCACAGGTTTGAGACCAGCCTGAGCAAGAGCAAGACTCTTGTCTCTAAAAATAGCCAGGTATTGGGGCAGGTGCCTGTAGTCCCAGCTACTTGTGAGGCTTAGGCAAAGAGAATTGCTTGAGCCCAAGAGTTTGAGGTTGCTGTGAGCTCTGACAGCACTCTACTAAGGGCAACAAAGTGAAACTCTGGTTTGTAAGCTAAGGTAAAGACTTTGGGTCTCATTCCAAATAATATAGAAAAACAAGAGAGAAAGTTTACAAGATAAATTACATGATCTGACTTAAACATCATCATTCTAGCTGCAGTGAATAGAGACTACAAAGTAGCAGGATGCAAGCAGGGAGACCAGTTAGGGAGCTATGTTAGTTAGGCAAAACATGATGCTAGCCTGGACAAAGAAAGTGGCAATCTAGGTGATAAGAAGAGTCTGGAGTCACTACAAATCAAATGGGAAAAAACACATGGTGCTAGGGAAAGTGGACCATTGCGGAATGAAAATGAAAACTGGATCTCCTTCTAATATCACATATAAGAGATAGCCTCTTGGCAAATAAAGGACCTAAAAGTACAGAAAAAAACAGGAGACTACATCTAATACCTAAGCAAAGATAAGGATTTATTCCATAAAACTTCAAAACATAAACTATAATAAGAAAATAAGGAAAATTAGATTCTATCAAAATTAAGGATTTTTATCCAACAAAGATTATATTGGACAAAATTAATGGGAAAAGACATTTGCAATGTCCAAAGCTGACTAGGACTTAACATTGGAAGCAGTGCTGTGCAACAGACATTTCTGTGATGACAAAAATGTTCTACATCTGTGCTGACCAATATAGTAGTCAACAATCACACGTGGCTATTAGGCACATAAAAAGTGGCTTATGTCGCTGTGGAACTAAATTTTAAATTTTACTGAATTTTTATTACTTTAAATTCTAGTCACATATGCTTATGGATACTGTATTAGAAAGCATACACCTAGAATTTAAAAGAAATTTTTGAAAGGTAATGAGAGAAAGGTAACAATCCCAATAGAAAAAGGAACAAAGGGCTCGGCGCCTGTGGCTCAAGCGGCTAAGGCGCCAGCCACATACACCTAAGGTGGCGGGTTCGAATCCCCAGTCTGGGCCTGCCAAACAACAATGATGGCTGCAACCAAAAAATGGCCGGGTGTTGTGGCAGGCGCCTGTGGTCCCAGCTACTTGGGAGGCAGAGGCGGGAGACTCGCTTGAGCCCAGGAGTTGGAGGTTGCTGTGAGCAGTGAAGCCATGGCACTCTACCCAGGGGGATAGCTTGAGGCTCCGTCTCAAAAAAAAAAAAAGAAAAAGGAACAAAGCATATGAAAATTTCCAGAAAACTCCACACTAGTAAGTACACACTGGATGCTCAAATCATTAGCTACTAGAGAAATCCAAATGAAAACAATGGGCTGTTAGCTCCATGGTCTTTCAGAGTGAATGGTGGCTGCTATTGACAGTGACCAAAACAATTAAGTTACCTGCAAGCAGGTTTTAAGACTCTCCAGTGACCTCAGGACGTGAATGTGAGTGACAAATCTGTTGAACATTCCCAAGCCTATGTCCACTTGTATTATAAATTACAAGTATTATTGCTTATTTTCATATCCATAATTGTCTAGAAATCCAATTGTGTAAATCTTAGGTAGGTTATGAATACTTCTGTCCAAAAATTCACAAACTCTTCTACCAATACCCTAAAATAAATCCCGTGCCAGACAACAACAACAACAAAAAAAAAAAAAAGAAAAGAAAAAGAAAACAATGGGCTACCACTTCACACCTATACTAGTAGCAAAATTTAGAAGGTTAATAGTATTGACAAAAGTTAGAACAGGAAACTTCATGCACTGCTAGTTGGAATGTTATCTACAGCAACCATTCTAGAGCACATCCCAATACCACTGTGTCAACTTACTTTTATATGTATCCTAGCAATTCTGCTCATGAATCTATGCCAAAGAAATTTTCAGTTATTTCTGAAGGAGACAAATATGAAGTTGATAAACAGCATTAACTGTGGTTGTGTGGTAGAATGGACGACCATAACTAATGGATAAATAGACAGGTAAAGTATGGATAGGTAAAAATGAACAGGTAAAATATGCATACCATCAAGTATGAGGAAGATTTTTAGAAGTGACAGGTTACATATTAGTGGAAAAGACAATGAGATACAAGAATAACATTCAGATAAATTAAAAATACTTGCACACAGAACAATATGTCATTAGAATATCTACACAAAATAGACATTAAACATAATATGATGGTTCCCCGTGGGGGGAGAGAAAGAGAGAGGAGTACAGAGATAAAATAAAATATACAAATAAATGATAAATGAGAGGCCTTACACAGGCATGAAAATGTGCCATAAACTGATTATAATTAACTCAGTGTTAAGTACAGTTTCTTCCTCAGCACAGTAGGCAGAACATCAGTCTCATAATTCAATGTTTTCAACTTAAGAACAAAAAAAGCACTGTGGGAACTTCGGAAGCTAAAATGAGAGGATGACTTGAGGCCAGGATTGCTTGAGACCAGAAATTATACACAGTTCAGCCTGTGCAACCTAGCAAAATCCTATCCCTATCTCCCCCCCAAAAAAGTGGTTTGATTCTAGATATATTTTGAAGGTAAAACAAATAGAATATAATAACATACTATAAATGTGGGGAATGAGGGAAAAAGAGATTTTTGACCTAAAAAGCTTGAAAGATATATAAGCCTTTTACTGAGATGGAAAAGACTGGCTCGGGTGCCTGTGGCTCAAGTGGCTAAGGCACCAGCCACATACACCTAAGGGTGGCAGGTTCAAATCCAGCCGGGGCCTGCCAAAACAACAATGATGGCTGCAACCAAAAAAATAGCCGGGCATTGTAACGGGTGCCTGTGGTCCCAGCTACTTGGGAGGCTTGGGCAGGAGACTTGCTTAAGCCCAGGAGTTGGAGGTTGCTGTGAGCTGTGATGCCACGGCCCTCTCCCCAGGGGTATAGCTTGAGGCCCTGTCTAAAAAAAAAAAAAGAGAGATGGAAAAGACTAAGGCAAGAGCAAGCTAGAGATAGGAGATCAAGTATTCAACCACACTCAACCACACACATTAAGTCTGAGGTACATAATAAGATATCCAAGTAGAGATATGTTAGCAACTGGTCTAAAGTAAATAAGAGAGTGGCTGGGTGCCTGTAGCTCAGTGGCTACGGTGCCAGCCACATATACCAGAGGTGGCGGGTTCAAATCCAAGCCAGGGCTGCCAAATAACAATGACAACTACAACCAAAAAATAGCCAGGTGGTGTGGTGGGCACCTGTAGTTCCAGCTACCTGGGAGGCTGAGGCAAGAAAATTTCTTAAGCCCAAGAGTTGTTTTTTTTTGAGACAGACTCTCACTTTATTGGTACAGTGGTGTGGCATCACAGCTCATAGCAACCTCCAACTCCTGGGCTTAGGCACTTTTCTTGCCTCAGCCTTCCAAGTACCTGGGACCACAGGGGCTCACCACAACACTCAGCTACTGTTTTGTTGCAGTTTGGCTAGGGCTGGATTTGAACCCGCCACCCTGGGTATATAGGGCCAATGCCCCACTCACTGAGCCATAGGCATCACCCTTAAGCCCAAGAGTTTGAGGCTCCTGTAAGCTGTGATGCCACAGCAGTACCCAGGGTGACATAGTGAGACTCTGTCTCAAAAAAATAAATAAATAAACTAAATGAGATAGCAAAGTATTGCTACACATTTCATAATCATTAGAATATAGATCCAGGGCTCGGAACCTGTAGCTCTGTGGTTAGGGTGCCAGCCACATACGCTGAGGCTGGCAGGTTCAAGCCCAGCTGGTCCAGCTAAATGACAATGACAACTGCAACAAAAAAAATAGCCAGGCGTTGTGGCAGGTGCCTGCAGTCCCAGCTACTTAGGAGGCTAAGGCAAAAGACTCACTTAAGCACAAAAGTTTGAAGTTGCTGTGAGCTGTGACACCACAGCACCCTACCGAGGGCAACATAGTGAGACTCTGTCTCAAAAAAAAAAAAAGAACATAGATCCAGGTATTTAAAACCAAGGAACTAGATAAGAAAACCCTCATTTAACAAAGACAGAAACAAGGAAATAAAGAATCTCCAAGAGTAGACCCTCAGGCAATCAATACACCAACACTTTTTTTTTTTGAGACAGAGTCTCACTATATTGCCCTTAGTAGAGTGCCATGGTATCATGGTTGCTCATAGCAACCTCACTATAGGAGTCTCACTATTTTGCCCTTAGTAGAGTGCCATGGTGCCATGGTTGCTCATAGCAACCTCAAATTCTTGGGCGTAAGCAATTCTCTTGTCTCAGCCTTCCAAGTAGCTGGGACTACCGGTGCCAAGCATTTTTTTTTTTGAAACAGAATCTCATTTTGTCACCCCTGGTAGAGAGCTGAGGCATCATAACTCACAGCAACCTCAGACTCCTGGGCTCAAGCGATTCTCTTATCTCAGCTTCCCAAGTAGCTAGGACTACAGGTGCCCACGACAATGCCCAGCAATTTTTAGAAGTGGGGTCTCAGTCAAGCTCCCCCTGGACTCTGACTCCTGACCTCAGGTGATAGGCCCACATCGCCCTCCCAAAGTGCTGTGATTGTAGGCAGGCATGAGCCACTGTGCCCAGCCCAATGAATCCACACTTACTTAGAGAAATCTTGAAAATGGGGCAAATCAAGCAAAAGAGACCAAGAAGGAACACTGGCGTCTCAGAGAACAAGTAAAGCAAATATTTTAAGGAAGGAGTGGTATCTGTATTACCGTCTCAAGAAAGGTGTGGATGGGCTGGGTACAGCACCTGTAATCCTAGCATCTTGGAAGGCTGAGACAGGTGGATTACTTGGGCTCAGGAGTTTAAGACCAGCCTAAGCAAGAGTGAGACCCTGTCTTTAAAAAAAAAAAAATTTTTACCATTAGGTCTGACTGGGGGAAGTCAGAGGTGTCCTTGATAAAAGCAAGAAAGAAAGTAAGAGTCTAAGAGTAAACAATACATCCATGAAACAAGTAAAATGCTGAAAAAGAGAAGCAAAGTCTTAAAGTCTTAAATTAAAATTGATACCATAGTAGAAATAAACTTAATAGGGGAACTGGAAGATAAACTGAGAAAATTTCACAAAGAAAAAAGTAAAAGACATATATACTACTGGTCAGACTACAAATTAGTAACCCTTTATGGAAAATAGTATTGAAATTCCACAAAGAAATAAAAGTAGATGTACCTTTTGATTGAACAATCCCACTACTGAATATTTACCCAAACGAAAAGGAAAAAAGTAACTTTATCAAAAAGACACCTGCACTTGAATGTTTACTGTTGAATAGTTCACAATTGCAGAGATGTGGAATCAACCCAAGTGCCCATCAATTCATGAGTGGATTAAAAAAAATGTGAGATACACATATACACACAGAGAGAATACGACTCAGCCATGAAGAAGGATGACATAATCCTTTTTGCAACAATTTGGATGGAAGTGAAGGCCATTATCCCAAGTGAAGTATCTACAGAATAGATGAACAAAAACTATATGCAGGCTGGGTGCTCATGCCTGTAATCCCAGCACTCTGGGAGGCCGAGGGAGGTGAACTGCCTAAGCTCATAGGTTCAAGACCAGCCTGAGCCACAGCAAGTACTCAGTCTCTAAAAAACAGCTGTGGCTGGGCGGCACCTGTGGCTCAGTGGGTAGGGCACTAGCCCCATATACCGAGAGTTCAAACCCAGCCCCGGCCAAACTGCAACAAAAAATATCTGGGTATTGTGGCAGGTGCTTATAGTACCAGCTACTTGGGAAGCTGAAGCAAGAGAATCACCTAAGCCCAGGTTGGAGGTTGCTGTAAGCTGTGTGACACCATGGCACTCTACTGAGGGTGATAAAGTAAGACTCCGTCACTACAAAAAAAAAAAACAAGGCTCGGCACCTGTGGCTCAATTGGCTAAGGCGCCAGCCACGTACACCTAAGGTGGCAGGTTCGAATCCCCAGCCCAGGCCCGCCAAACAACGATGACGGCTGCAACCAATAAATGGCCAGGCGTTGTGGCGGGCGCCTGTGGTCCCAGCTACTTGGGAGGCTGAGGCAGGAGACTCGCTTGAGCCCAGGAGTTGGAGGTTGCTCTGAGCTGTGATGCCATGGCACTCTACCCAGGGGGACAGCTTGAGGCTCGGTCTCAAAAAAAAAAAAAAAACAGCTGTGGCTCACTGCCTGTAGCTCAGCGGCTAAGGTGCGAGCCACATATATTGGGGCTGGTGGGTTCAAACCTGGCCTGGGCCAATTGAACAACAATGACAACTGCAACAAAAAATAGCTGGGCATTGTGGCAGGCACCTGTTGTCCCAGTTACTTGGGAGGCAGAGGCAAGAGAATCGCTTAAGTCCAAGAGTTTGAGGTTGCTATGAACTGTGATGCCATGCACTCTACCAAGGGCGACAAAATTAGACTCTGTCTCAAAAAAAAAAAAAAAAAAAAGAAAAATTTACCTTTATCATTCACCTTCTAGGAAAGTTACTAAAGCATGTGCTTCAGCAAAATACAGAAATAACGCCAAGAAAACAGACACTATCCCTCAAAAATATGGGACCCCATACAAAAAAGGGCAGAAGAAAATCTCAGGATAATAGCCATGCAAAATGTCCAATACAGATTCCACTAGCTACCTTTGGCTATTTAAATTTAAACTAATTGGCTTGGCGCCTGTGGGTCAATCGGATAAGGTGCCAGCCATGTACACCTAAGGTGGCGGGTTTGAATCCCCAGCCCGGGACCGCCAAACAACGATGGTTGCAACCAAAATATGGCCGGGCGTTGTGGCGGGCGCCTGTGGTCCCAGCTACTTGGGAGGCGGAGGCAGGAGACTCGCTTGGAGCCCAGGAGTTGGAGGTTGCTGTGAGCTGTGATGCCATGGCACTCTACCCAGGGGGATAGCTTGAGGCTCTGTCTCAAAAAATAAATAAATAAATAAATTTAAACTAATTAAAACTAAAAAAAAATTCAGTCCTCAATTGTGCTAGGCACATTTCAAGTGCTCAACAACCACAAATGGCTAGGAGCTATATAGTATTGAACAGTACTAATTCTGAACATTTCCACTGTTTACCAGACAGCACTGATGTAGAAAGTAATCAATACAGATTGAAACACAAAGACAAAGAATATAGGAGTGTATGTCAGGTTTACAGGGAAAGAATTATTAATAAGAGTGTACTGGAACTGTGTTTAAGTATTTTGAAAAATATTGGTTGATAGCCATTTGATTTGCTGGAAAATTTGAAAATTATTAACAAACACACATACATGTAAACAAAAGGAGAAAAGGAACCAAGTATTAACTCCATAAAAAAAACAAATATTTCAAGAGAAAATAAAACAGTTCATAGCATACTATTTATCTCAGCACTGAACAAAAGTTATACAGGTATTACATAATAAGGTAAACCATGACTAGTGATTTAACTAAACTGGAATATAATTTCTTTCAAAGAATGGAAAATGAGAGAGCTACTGTAACATGAAACCAATAAATAATACCTAAAATTAATCACTAAACAGCAGTATAAGCATAGTATCTAAAAATATGAAGGCAGTAGAAGAAAAAACTGAAGAGTGGCTGCCAGTGGGGACTGATAACAGACATAAGAAGAGACTGCTGCAATTTATGATTAGCCTTTCATTATATTTTTTTTTCTTTTTTTTTTTTTTAATTTTATTGAATGGTAACTATGTACATTAATGCACTTCTGGGGTACAGTGTGGGGTTTTCGCATGCAATCCGAAATACTTCCATCAAACTGATCAACACAGCCTTCATGTCATTTTCTCAG
>CAUYQV010065450.1:0-24841 GCA_963574575.1 Galagoides demidoff | reverse complement strand
CCAGCTACTTGGGAGGCGGAGGCAGGAGACTCGCTTGAGCCCAGGAGTTGGAGGTTGCTATGAGCTGTGATGCCATGGCACTCTACCCAGGGGGATAGCTTGAGGCTCCGTCTCAAAAAAAAAAAAAAAGAAAATAGGACTCAGGTCAGAGGGGGTCGTTGGCTCTAAGGAGTCATCTGCTTCTCAGTTTCTGGATGTTCACCATGGGGTGCACAGACTTGCCCAGGGATGGCTTAACAGCAGAGTGTGCCCTCATGGCAGGGCACAGGTCCCATACTAGGATGGCAGAATTGCAGCAGCATCCTGGAGGACTCTGAGGCTGACTGGAGCCTGGAGCATCTTCCCACATCTTTCTTTTAGAGGCGGGGTCTTGCTCAGGCTATTCTGGAATTCCTGAGCTCAAGTGATTCTCCCACCTTAGCCTCCCAGAGTGCTAGGATTACAGGTTTGAGCCACCATGCCTAGCCCTTCCCACCCCACTTGGCAATTTTTTTGTTTGTTTGTTTTCTTTTTTTGAGACAGAGTCTCACTATGTCACTCTCTGTAGAGTGCTGTAGCATCACAGCTCACAGCAACCTCAAACTCTTGGGCTTAAGCAATTCTCTTGCCTCAGCCTCCCAAGTAGCTGGGACTACAGGTGCCCACCCCAACACCTGGCTATTTTTTTTAAATTATTTTTGTTTTATTGTATTTTGTTTTGTTTTTTGTTTTTATTAAATCATAACTGTGTACATTGATGCATTTATGAGGTTCAGTGTACTGATCTGATATGCAGTGTGAAATGCTTACATTAAACTAAGTAACACATCTATCAACATTATACTCTTTTCTTAATAGTTTTTGAAATGTACCATTGTTTTCATTCTTGTTTTAGCAGGTCTGGGCCAGAGCAGAACCCACCAACCCCAGGTGCATGTGGCTGGGGTTCTAAACACTGAGCTACGGGAGCTGAGCCCCTCTTGATCTTCTTAATGGCTGTGACCTTGAGCAAACATCTTCCCTCTCAGCTTGAGATTCCCCATCTGAACTGACAGGTGCACTGCCTAGGGACCTTTCTCGCCCAGTGGCTCCAGAAAGCCTGTTCTAGACACAGATCTGGGTTTGCCTCCCCTTCTCTGACCTGTTTGTGCCCTGGTCATGGGTCACCCCTTTTTGCTCCGCGGCTGTATACATGTTTTTTGTTCTGCAGGGTCAGGTGTGACTCCAGGACAGTGACCATCTTCCATGGACGGACTTTGAAGCTCTGGGCCTCTGTCTTCATAACTACCAACTGTTTAGTCCAGAGGAGTCCTATCTTAGGATGATCCTGCAACTCATGGCAGCCTGTGTCTCATATCCCTGCCCATTGGGTTCCTGGTCCCCCTATCCCCATTCCCTGTAGAGGGTCCTTCCTTCCCCTCCTCCTCTCTATAGAGGCTCTGCCCACCTCCCTTCTTCCCGGAAATGTTTAGCACTTAGTGCAAGGACCCATCTAGGGTTTTTCAATCAGTAGTTCAACTTGTAGCAACTACATATTGTACCATGCCCCTGCCCATTGGGCAACCCGACCCCCCACCCCCCACCCCAGTGCCCCGTAAAAGGTCCCTCTCTCCTCTGCCCTCACTTATAGAACCCTGCCTGTGCCTCCCTGCTACAAACACTCAGCACTTGTCATTGGATTACTCCTCCAATGTCCTCTCCTAGCCCCTTCCCCTGCCTCCTGTTGCTCCCAGACCTCCCTTCAGGGCTTCTGTGTCCTTACAGGTGAGTCTGTGGAGAAGGTAGATGGGGGGGCTCTCAGGACATGTGTGTGATGCTCCCCCTATCTCCCTGCTCAGATAGGGGGCCAGACTCTTCACCTGAGGTCCCCATACCTGACTGACCTTCCTAGTGCCCCATTTCCTTCTGGGTCGGTTTGGAGGGACAGGGCACAGGACATGCCCACCATCCCTTCTGCTGGCCTGGAGGCTTAGGGTCCTTGTAAAGAAACTTCAGGTGCAGAATTGGGGCTGCCTATATACCCAGGCCTGTGCCTCTGCAGGGATAGAAGGAAGCTAGACTGGTCCTGCTGGGGTAGTTGAGGTGCTCACCAGAGTAGGCTGAGGTCACCCCAGTCCTGGGGTTCAGCCTCTGTGGACAGACTAGGGAAGGGGGCCAAGGGCCCTGGAGGGGGCCGTGGGCCTCTCAGCTCAGGTGTGGGGTGGTATGGGCCTGGATCTCCCACCCACTGTCCCTTGGAGCAGGGATGGATCCCACAATGGGATTTGGGCCCAGGCAGGTAGTTCACTTGATGTAAGGGCCTCATAGCCCCTGACTCCCAGATAGGGACACTGAGGCCTAGGGCCCTGACATCTTGCATAGTTGTCCCTTGGGGCATCTCTGGTCCTGAGCCCCTCCTGCTATTGGACCTCTACTGGGGTTAAGCTCCTGGGAGCTCAGGAGGCTTAGAAGGGTAGGGTGGTCAGGGGTAACTACTCTGCCAGGCTTTAGCCACCCCCAAAAAGTACACCTACCATCTGCACCTGGGAGGCATAAAGGCCACAAGTCCAGAGACAAGGCAGGGGACACTAGGGCCTGGGTGACATAAGGATAGGTACCCACTGTCCCCCTGTCCTCCTCCCAGCTGGGCAAATGGACCACAGAAGACTTGAATTCAGACCGAGTTGTGGCAGTTGAGGGGCTCCTGGTCTGAGGCCTTTCTGCCTGTCTCTGGAGTGAGAGGGGCCCTCCCTGCACCCAGGCCCTGGTCATAGCCCCACAATCTCCCCTGCTGCCCTTTCCTATCTCTCCCCTGCATCCAGGTCCTAGTTTGCACCTTGCCTGTGTCCTGCCTTCCTGAGTCTTCTCCCTGAACTCTCCATCACCCCATGGTGGCCTGAGCATCTCCTGCATCAGCCCTAACAAGAACTCGTTGGTCCTGGGCCCTACCTGCTTTGGAGGCTTCCTGGCTGCCTCAGGCCTCAATCTCTACCCCCTTTAGGTACAAAGGTTACTTAATGATCTTACTGGTTATCAGACAGTCACATCCACCAGTCCTCCCCTGGTTCTGGCCCCGTGAAGGCCATCACGACCCTGGGCTAAAGATAAAACAGCAGATGGAAAACGTACAGTTTAGGAATGCAGCAAACACTGTTAAGAATCCTGAAGCTTGCGATAAGAGGGCTGGGTGAGGTAGAGCCAAAAATAGTAAATGTGGGGAGGGTATAAGAACTCTGTAAAGTAAACCAGGCATTGAGAACTATTCCCCTAACATCCTGGGGATTCTGAATCTCAATGTAATAAAGGACAACTTTAACCTACATGAGTGTTTGATTCCTGGTTCAGTCTACCCTGTTACAGATGAGTGCCACCTCCAGGAAGTCCTCAGTTCTGGGACTCCCTTCGTCCCACTCCCTCCAGCACCCTTAACACTTGCTCCTCCTCTCTCGTGTTCCTTCTGCTTGTCCTACTCTTGGCTCTTGCTGGGTCTGTCCTGAGTCCCTATTCCCTGGCTATAGCTGCCTTACAGCCAGGTCTGTCCCTGCAGCTCTGAATGCTCCTGTCTGCAATAGCCCAGCTCATCCCTACCCAGGGGCATCTCCATGGGAGGGGTCCTCTCCCATGTTCCTTGCCCTGTGTCTCCTTCTTGGTCACCAGCTCCTTTCTGTGTATTGGGATGACCCATAGCCCAGCCCGCTCTGCTCTGGGGGATAACTGGTGACGCATCCCCGGCATCAGATATCCCCTTCTGGCCCTCATGGCTGATGGTCCCTACCAGGCGGTGCCCCCAAGATCAGAAGGCCTGGCACCAAGTCATTGGCACCTGATCCCCCTTGCACTGGGCCCTCCGAGGGGCAGGCCCATCCCCTGTGTCCAGCCTCCAGGGGGCCTCACATGTACCTCAGGTCAGGCCAGGGGCCCTACAGTTTGCCTGGCCTGAGGCTAGCCCAGGACAACACAAGATGTTGTAGTCTAGGGTTGGGGAGAGACCCAAGTCACAGCTGAGAGTCTTCCCCAGGAGGGAAACTTTCTTTCCAGACTGGTAGAAAATCACATCTGACTCAGATAAGCCCCTGAACTGCCTGGCTGCCCTTGAGCTCTGGTTTCAGGGAGCAGGACACGTGCATGGTGCACTGGGTATCCAGGTGTGTCCAATGACACAACCCCAGCAGCTTTTCACCAGGTGACCCCAGAAGCACCAGGTGATACTAGACCACCTACCTCACAAGGGGAGACCTCAGGGCTAAAACGAGTCCTGCTGGTGAATATGGAATCCCAGGGTAGCCTCCACTGCTGTTATTCTTTAAATAAATTGTTCCTTATCAAACAGGAAAGGAATATTTTCCATATAGCCCTCGCAATCTCAAGTCTTATTTTGAAAGAACTGAGTCTGTGCTTGTGTGTCTAGTCACAGTCAAAAGCAGTGAATTTCAACCCATGTGTGCCAGGAGAGGATCTTAGGTGTGCTGTGAAAAAAAAAAAAAAAAATTTTTTTTTTTTTTGGGGGACAGAGTCTTGCTTTGTCACCCTGGGTTAAGTGCTATGGTGTCATAGCTCACAGCAACCTCAAACTCTTGGGCTCAAGTGATTCTCTTGCCTCAGCCTTCTGAGTATCTGGGCCTACAGCTGCCCAGCTATTTCTAGAGATAGGGGTCTTGCTCTTGCTCAGGCTGGTCTTGAACCCATGAGCTCAAGCAATCTACCCGCCTTGGCCTTCCAGAGTGCTAGGATTACAGTCATGAGCCACTGTGCCTGGCATTGCCGTGAAAAAAAATTTTTTTTTTAATTGAGACATGGTCTCACTTGTCACCTTTGGTAGAGTGCTGTGGCATCATAGCTCACAGCAACCTCAAACCCTTGGGCTCAAGCGATTCTCTTGCCTCAGCCTCCCTAGTAGCTGGGACTACAGGCGCCCACCATAACACCTGGCTATTTTTTTTCTTTCTTTCTTTTTTTTTTTTTAGCAAGCCCAGACCGGGTTTGAACCCACCCCTGGAGCGTGTGGCTGGCACCCCACCACTGAACTACAGGCCCCCAGCCTGCTGTGAAAATTTTAAAAGATCATTAATTATTTTAAAAGAAATTCAAAACACAGTAAGTACATTCCTTTTTTTGTTGTTGTTAATCAACATAATTTAAGTTTGCTGTGGAAGTTTAACTATAGGTTCAAGTGTGCTGTAAGATTAAAAAGGTTGAAAAACACTGGTCTAGAGTAAGACTAATCATTTCCCAGCCTTCTTGAAATCATTGCTCTGATCTCATTTATCCCAAATTCAGAGATGTAGAAACAGTTTCTTGTTGCCAGTCTCTTTCAAGGATTTCCCAGGTGGTCACTGGGCTACTTCCAATATCTATGCTCTCCTTATGAGAAAGAGACCCCTTTGAAATAACTTGATCTGCTTTGCATTCTCCAGACTGAAACTGCCTGGAACTACCCCTTGACCATGATGGCAGTGAGAGAATCTGGTAAATCAACTGCCCACGTCGCTACGTAAGTTACGTACATTCAAATAAAACACCTGTGGAAATCCTTAGCTCTTGTGTACTTTCTAGTAGAAGCACGAGCATGTTGCTGTTTAAAGACAAACCTGATCATAGTTAACAAAAGGACCTTATAAAGTAGCTTCTGGGTTTAAAACATCTATAAATTGACAGGCAAACATGTTTATGGGGTAAACTAAAATGGTCTTCAGTTTCTTCCAATGTTCATTCCCAGGAGGGTCACTGCTTAAATGCTCGAGTTAATACTCCTAACCTCAGGACAGGTCGATTCCTTGTCCACTGTAACACTGTGGGTTGTAGTAACAACTAATGGGTCTGCCAACTCTCCTCAGCAGGTAGTTCCTGCTTTTCTCCCTAACTTACTGTAAGGACCCATGGAATCTTCTGGCAGGAAATAGCTAAAGAGCCTCTGACAACTGCCCCAGCCCCTGAACCATGAGGCTATGAGGAAAGGACTCAGGACGTGTGCTGCCCACGATCTAATTTGTAACCATGACAGAAAAAGCATTCACTTAGGTCTGACACTATTAAGAGCCAAGAACTTTGGGTGAAAATAAGGCTTCTGATATCCTCCTGGGAGCTCTGACCTCTGGAATCCCAGCCTGCAGGGTTGTGGGGCATCCCATAAAGGAGGTGCTCCTATGCACTGGGTCCCAGGGTGAGGCATACCAGACAACCCTGTGTTTCTGATCACTGAGGGGCCAAAGCTTACCTGATCTAGACCACAGTCCTTAAGGGCTTTACCACAACTGATCCCTAATTAACCGATGCCACAGTGTCCTGCTTGTAAGTACATAACACAGACCTCTCTGTCTGAATGACTTTTACTCTTGCTCATGTTGGCAGATGAATGGGTTCTGGTGCAGACAATGCAAACGAAATCCTGTAAAAAGATTTCCAGTCCTTGAAGCCCCAGAGTTTCTGATAGACAGATCTAATACAATGCCCAATCTAGTAGAGGAAGTAGATGAACCTTTATTCTCTAAAGTTTTGTCTGGTGACTTTTGATATTTTTATCCACATCTTTATCTGAAGAAAAAAAGGAAGATTTTCTTTCCCTTTCAATCCTACACCATAGTTTTTGCAAGGAACTCTATATGAAATAGAAGATGCCATTATTGGTACTACCTTATTGTTCTCTTCTGTTTACTTGTATATAGCATTTGTTGCTCATACTATTCTTGGAGGGGTATGCTCTAAGGGCTAAAAGAACTGCAAAGAGATTATATCATTTTTATACTACTTTGAAACTAAAAAAAGATAAGATAAAATGAATAAAAATACTAGGAATTGAAGAATTACAAAAGGAGTTTAATAATGTTGATTTAAATTACAAGTGTCATTATAGCCTAAGAATGTTGCATATCCTGAAACAAGCTATTTTCTAACACTGTCCATGGAATGGCCCAGTAGGGATGAGCGCACGTACTGCTAATACTTGGTGTCTACATACCAATTCCCTTTGCAAAGGAGGAAAAAGCTCATTCAAGTCTCAGAAGGAAAGCAACAGAGTAGCTGGGTCTGTTTCTATCAGAAGCCAAGATAGTGGTCAAAAACTCCTGAGGGCAGGTCAGAGGGAGCCAGAATTCTACCTGAAGCTTCTGCTGGCCACTCTCTGGGGCAGATGGCTTCAAAACAGATGACTAGCTCCTTGAAGCATGTTTAAGAAATAACTCTGTGGTGACACTGAGGGGAATCTGAATCTATAAAGGGACAATAGCCATAACATATGTGACAAGACACACTGGCCACAATCAGCCCAACACTTAGTGCCAAATTCTCAGGACATGATCGAGCCCGCCCATTCTGCAACTCAAGCTCTGGCCTGGAGGGACCAACTTGGACAAACCAGGAGTGGCAAATATGTTCTCCACACCCCTTATATCCTCACATGAGAGACCTCACCTGGCCAGCTGCTCCATCAGCACACCCCTGAGACTCCCCTATGTCCCTGTACTGCTCTCCCCCACCCCACCCCACCGGCCTCTGAGTATCTGCCAAACTCCAGTGAGGACCCAACTCCACTGCCGCAGCAAGCTCTGGGCAGACAGCCTTCACATGTCTTCTTCCATTTCCACGCTGAAAAGACAGGAAAAGTGTTTCCACTATACGTGATGTCTCTCAGGACAGTTTCTTCCTCTGAAAAGTGACAGGTATGGGGAAAGGATGAGACGATCACCCTGTGTGCAGCTTACCACAAGGCATAAGGAGAAGCTCTTCTTTGGTGCTGGACAGAAGGACAGATACAGAAAAGCAAAACTGGCAACTCTTAATAAGGTAACTGACTCAGGCAGGGAGTTCCAATGGCCACTCAAACCATCAGGTAACCTGTGGTGGGAATTCAAGTGTGGACTACTGCTGGCTAATTTCCGGGAGGACAGGAGCACTTATGAGGAAGCTGCGTGGACGGCACCATGGTAATAAGGAAGCAGACTCAGTCCTAGCACTGGTGAGTGTAGGTAGTTGTGCACCCAGATAGGATATCATATGTAACACATACCACCTAGGGGTTTCTTGTGAAAATATTAATGTTATTGAATCTTTTTAAATCTTCCTGTTAATAGGAACAAGGGGATAAAGAAACAAGTTACAGGAAAACTGAAGAAACCATTTTAAAAATTCTGACTGTAGGAATTCCACAGGACAAATGGCCTACTCACTTTATTAAAAGGATTTGTTCTATAAAATTTGGATTTAGTCAACGTGCCACACTCAAGAATCCAGAAGGCCACATGTGGCCCCAAAGCCACAGGTCCCCCACCCCTGGACTGGTGTTTTCAAAGTGACTGGAAATAAGTACAGAAGTAGGGGAAGATTGATGTTTGTTCTGGAAACATCAGAGTAGCTCCTATGAGGATAAGACTCCAAGTGATAACATTTATGAATCTGGATGATTCTGAGACGCTTTCTGAATGCACTGGACAATAAGAGGCACTGCCAGAAACCACAGGGGCTGATCACAGTGACCCACTCCTATAATCTAGCACCCTGGGAGGCTGAGGCAGGAGGATCACTTAAGGTCAGAAGTTTGAGACCAGCCTGAGCAAGAGTGAGAGTCCTGTCTCTACTAAAACCACACCTTTTGGGGGCAAGACACAATTGTAAAAAGGACTTTACCTAACAAATGCAATCAGTGTAACCTGGTTTCTTATACCCTCAATGAATCCCTAACAATAAAAAAAAAAAAAATTAACCAAGTGGCTCAGCACCCATAGCTCAGTGGTTAGGGCACCAACCACATACACCAGGGCTGGCAGGTTCAAACCTGGCCCAAGCCTTCTAAACAACAATGACAACTGCAACAACAACAACAAAAAATAGCCAGGCATTATGGTGGGTGCCTGTAGTCCCACCTCCTTAGAAGGCCAAGGCAAGAGAATTGCTTAATCCCAAGAATTTAAGGTTGCTGTGAGCTGTGATGCCACAGCAGTCTACCAAGGGCAACATAGTGAGACTCTGCCTCAAAAAATAATTTAATTTAATTTAACACGTGAGAGCTGAGGCAGGAGGATCACTTGAGGTCAGGAGTTTGAGACCAGCCTGAGCAGTAAGAGCCCTGTCTCTACTAAAATTAACCAGGTGGAGGACTGAGGCAGGAGGATCACTTGAGCCTAGGAATTTGAGGCTGCAGTAAGCTATAATGATACCATTGTATTCCAGACTGGGGATTGCAAGGGACAGAGTGTTACTCTATTTAAAAAAAAAAAAAAGAAAGAAAGAAAGAAAGAAGGAAAAGGAAAGAAAAAAAACTGCAAAGGATGTTCTCCTTTTGAGGAGGACACCAAAGAGGTAAGCAACATGCCCTACCCAGTTTTCCCAGTATCACCTTGGAGAAGCGAGTTCAATCAAAAAGCCAAGGTCTTCTCAGAATAGAGAAAAATCAGAATTTCTGCCAACATCTAGAAATTGAGGGAGGACACTCCTGGAATGGAGGGACCCACATTGGAAGATTCCCCCCAATCCTGCCTCCAAACTATCCTTAAACCCATGTCTGAGCCCTAAGCTCTGCACATGCAGGGCAAGCCATCAAGGAGCCCAGTGTCAATAGATGCTTCACACAGGAAGACTGAAGAAAGACTTGTGCAAGGGCTCCCTACAAGCACAAATCTGTGTCTTCAATCCTCAGGGAAACATAAATTGAAACCCAAAAGAGATCACCCCACCACTGCTGGAATGGTTAAAGTGAAAACATGGCCAGGCATGGTGGTTCACACCTGTAATCCCAGCACTCTGGGAGGCCAAGTCAGGAGGATCAGGTGAGACCAGGAGTTGAAGAACAGCCTGGGGAAGAAAACGAGACCCCATATCTACAAAATTTTTTTTTAAAAATTAGCTGGGCATGGTGGGATGCTGCTATAGTCCCAGCTCCTCAGGAGGCTGAGGCAGAAGGATCCCTTGAGCCCAGAAATTTAAGGCTGCAGTGAACTATGATAGCTAGCACCACTGTACTCCAGCCTGGTTGTCAGAGTGACACCTCTTTCTGGGGGTGGAGGGATGAAAAGACAGAGAACACTGACTAGTCAGAACTCTTGCTCTTGGGAGTGTCAAATGGCGTAGCCACTATAGAGGCCTGTTCAGCTTCTTAGAAACTTAAGCATATACTTATACTGTAACCCAGAATTTTGGGTTTAATAATAATCTAAGAAAAATGAAAACAAGTTCACAAAATCCTTTATATATAAAATATTTATATAAAAATATCTATGACTCAAAGGAGGGGTTAGAAAACTATAGCCTATTTGGCAAATGAGGCCTTCTATCCGCTATAGGAATTAAAGTTTTATTGCAACACAGCCTGTTCCACATGGTCAGGTCTCATCCATGGCCGCTTCCATTCTCCAGCAGCAGAGCTGAATGGTTGTGACACAGAATGAAGGATTCACAGGATGGTGGGTGATGACCCCTCACCCTAAGGGGTTGTCAGGGCCTCTGCAGCAGTGTCTGCCTTGACCAGACAGCGACCTAGGACCCTGTCCTATGTGAAGAGGGTCCACAGGCCCTCACAGCCCCTCTCCCCTGGGCATAAGGATGGAACTCTGTGTTCTCTGTCTTCTCAAAGGACCCCCATCTTGCCTTGCACCCACAGCACCCTCCCCCCACCTGAGCCCAGCAAAGGCGCAGCTGAGAGGCCCAGGCCTCTACCTCCTGCCTGTCTGGTGAGGGCCCCCTGCTGGGTGCAGCCTCATGATTAGCCAGGGCTCTGGTCTCAGGCCTCAGATTCCAGGTTAGGCAGCTGAACCTGCCAAGGTGAGAACAAGCAGAGACAGCCCATCCGAGGGGTCCTCTGCGTGACATCCTTCCTGGCAGTTGATTCCTTGGAGACATGCACCAGACAGTCACCAGTCCTTGCTCCTCAAGGTGAGCCTCAGGGTACAGTTGATAGGCCTGTCACCTCTAGAATCTTGGTCCTGTCTCATAGCAGCCCCTGTCCCCCCTGGCTGAGTTCCCAGGGACAATCCCACCAGGTCTGAATTTGGGCCTCCTTTGAGTACTCTAAATCCCTGGGTCTATTTTGACACATGAGTTCTCTGGGTGGGGTTGTTGCCCCCCTCCATGAATAATCTACTGTGTCTCCTTTTGCTGCTTCTGCCCCTCCTTAGGGGCTTACAAATGAGAAGTCCTTGGTTTCCCTCCAACAGTGGTCCATGCCCACAAACCCAGGTACATCTACTCACAGCCCAGGGCCACCCTCAGCCTTTTCCACAGTGAGCTGCCAGCTCCAGGATCCATCCTGGGCAGCAAGTCAGTGAAAAAGTCTCTAGACACAACTAGAACGCAGGGTGAATGGGGAGTGGGAAGCAGAGGGTCGGGGTCAGCCCCACATCTATGAAATAGGTTCAGGCTCCCTGTGAGTCCACACTGGTCTCATGACTAAACCAGCCCAGTGTGCAACATTAGCCTATTACTGACACAAGATGAGGTGCAAGATAAACCTCACATGAGTCTTCATCAAGATCAGTAAAGGGATGTTTGATAGTTTGATAACATCTTTACTAACCTCTGTACAGAAAAGTCCATAAACAAGGTCAAAGGATAAGGACAGACACTGAGAAGATATTTATAACAAATAAAATAATATAGTATCCAGATGAGTGAATGACCCTTGTTCATAAGCAAAAGAAAAACCAATAGAATAATTAGCTAAAAAAAAAATCATTACTAGGAGAACTATAGAACTTGAATGTCCAATCAATATACAAAATGATATTATGTTCAACATCACTGGTAATTAAGGCATAAGCAATATGAAATGGTAAGATGGTGCTTTCTATGCTTTTGACTGATAATAAGAAAGAGTTCCCAGACCTTGCCATGACCCCCTTCCCATCCCAGGGCTGGTCACTTAGGTGAAGGCCTACACAGTCAGAGAAGCAATGATGTGATTCTATTTTGCATCTCAAGTAACTGGGTATTTTTCAGTTACCCACATTCAGTTAGCATGTGAAGTAGGTAAACGATAAACCCACCCCAGGGAAGTATCACTTTCTTACCTTGGCTGGTGGCCCAGGGACAGTTTCCAGGGCAGTATGTGTTATTTCCTGTGGTATGGTGGCCCTTAAGGGTCCAGGAGCCAGGGTGAAGCTCCTGCCAGCTGCTAAGTGTATGTGTGTATCCGCACAGGTCCCAGTGATACACTCAATATAGGTAAATGGCTAGCAGATGGGACTGACACTGAGAGGGCAGTTTGTCATGCCAATCTAATGGGGGACCAGGATGGCATTGAAAGGTTCCTGGTAGCACAAAAAGTGTCATTTCAACAACAAAATCAATAGATTTCAAAAGACCAGGGCATCCTCCCAACTTAGAGCACAGTTATAAAAGTGAGTAGATGTAGACCTTTTGGGGAAGGACAAGGAAGCATTTTTGTCACTCTAATATTTGTGGTGGCATTGCATCCGCTCACCAGGGACCCTCTAACCATGGACCCTTGTTCTGTGAACTGTCATGGATCTGAAATTGCTCTGTCCCTCACATTTTGCTCATTTTCCATTTATCTCTCCCCTAGGAATGAGAGGCCATAGTGCCCATCTGGAGGGACTCTTGGTGGCCATTCTAGCTATTTTACCCCCTACATAGTGCTGTCCACCTGGCCACCAAGGGTAATGGCTAGCTCCCAGCCTCTGTCATTCCATAATCCCACCATTGACATAAGGATGCCTTTTTCCCTCTCAGCATTTTTCAAACTCAGCCACTGATGATTTCCTAAGAGTCTCTGGGGCCCTAGCACCTGGGCATTCTCATGGCCTTAAGTTCAGGTGTGTCCTCTGCTTTCCCGTGGACAGACATGAGGTGGGCTGTTTGGTCTCGCACAGAAATCCATTCTAACATCCATCTGTAGCCTTCCGGCCCTGCCTCAGAGCCCTGCCAAGGCAGAGCCTCGGTCTCTAGTTATTGGCCATCATCATGTCCAGGCTCCTAGAGGCCAGGACAAGGGTGCATTAGGACAAATCTCAGGTGGCTTTGCCAGGCTGTGGAACCTGGAGGCAAGGCAGAGGGGCTCTGCTCAGTGCTGCTTCCATCTCCAGTCTGTGCACCACCTGATTCAATACCCCAGAGCCAGTGCAAGCCTGTCCTCAGCTCTTGCCAGGACACGCTGGCCCCCTCAGGCAATTGTTAATGTTGAAGCTCCTTCCTCCCAAAGTACAGATGGGGTCTCCCTGCTGGGTTCCAAGAAGAACCAGACTCTTATTATGGGCCTGAGGGGAGAGCCACAATGCTCAGGTAGGAAAGAAATGGCTTCTACCCCTGGCCCCATGGCACAGACCCTACCACACCATGGGTCAGCTCATCCTCACTATGGGCTATGAAGGTCACATGTCACCATGTGCCCCATCAGAGAAGACCTGGCACAGGTTGTGGGAGGTATTAACCAGGGCAAGCCTGGTGCACTAGTGAGAAGGGTACCAGAGTCCAACCGGTGGCTGCAGCCATAACTGCAGTAGGAGGTAGCCGGGGGAGACGAAAGAGTCCTGCTGAATACGCCCTGCACTCTGATCTCACCCTGAAGCCTGGAGTACTCTCCTTTTATTCCTAACAGATTCAAGGAGACAAAACTCACATCCCTTACAATCACCCTTTTCAAGTCTACAACCCAATGACTTTGAACAATTTCACATACACGCGCAGCCACCACCGCAGTGCATCATTGCACATTTTCATCCCCTCTCCCATTTCCCCAGCTCCAGGAAACCAGCAATCTGCTTCTCCCTCTGCAGATTTCTATGACTTACATCTCCTAGGAATGGAACCCTATCTTGCGTGTTCCTTGGATGGCTTCTTTCATGTAGCCTAGCATCTCCAAGGTACATCCATGTCATAGCATGTGTCAGTTTTTTATTCCTTTTTGTGGCTAATATCCCACAGTGTGGATATACAACAATGTGCTTATCCCTCCACCAGCTGATGGACACTGGATCATTTCCACCTTTGATTATTTTGAACAGAACAGCTGCAAACATTTATTACAAGCTTTCCTTCAAACACCCTTTTCAATACTCAAGGGTATCCACCGAGCAGTATAATTGGTGGGACACGAGGTATTATAATTCTATGTCGGAATTATGTGAGGGAATACTGAACTGTTTTCTACTTGCAAACACATCATTATACATCCCCCGCAAGGTATGAGAAGGCTGATTCCTCCACATTCTTGGAAATACTTGGTATTATGCACATCCTACAGAGTGTGACATGGTACCTCAGTGTGTATTTCATCTCTGTTTCCCTGGCGAACAGTCTTGTTGAGCATCTTCTTGGGTGCTTCTTGGTCATTTGTACAACTTGTTTTAAGAAATGTCTATTCAGGTGCTTTCCCCTTTCAGTAAGGATGGTTGCCTTTATTTTTCAGTTGTAAATATTCTTTATATAATCTGAATACAAGTGCCTTATCACACATAGGATTTGCAAATACTTTCTCCCATTTTGTAAATTGTCTTCAAAGGGAAGGGGAGTTGCCTCTTAATGCACAAATGTTTTAAATTTTGGGGAAGTCCAATTTGTGGGGCTTTTTTTCTTTTATTGCTTGTGCTTCTAGAGAATTATGCAGGGAGCATTATCAAATGCAGTTCCATATTTTCATCTGGAACTTCATAGTTTTATCTCCTACACTGATGTCTTTCATCTTTTTTTTGAGTAATTTTTGCACCTTTGCAAAGTAGTAGTAGGCCTGTGAATCAGATGGTGGCTGAGTGGATTACTCAGAGGGGACTCCTGGCTGAGTACTCGTCAGCCACATGGAGTCTCAAAGTGACCCAGAAGGACCTTCCACAGAGGTACTGGGGAGGAGAGGACTCTATGGTAAGTGCATGAGGGTGGGAGACAGATGGTGATGTACATTTAACAGAGCACCTGTGAGCAAAAGGACTAGAATGGGGCAGGGTGTGAGCCACTACAGACATAGAAGGTGGCAGGAGAGACTTGGAAACCTCAGTCTGAAGCTCTCTGGCAGGCCCTCTCTTCCCCTGCCCTAGAGCCTGGAGTCCTTTCTGTGTGGGAAGGGGACACAGCCACTCCCTCTGACAAAGCTGTACTCCACTGAGGCCAGCCGGCCTCTGCCCCAGGCTGGATTTGAAGTGGTGAAGAAATCCCTGGGTTTCTAGGACTAGCCTCCTAGGCATCAGGTTATCTTCTGATCAACAGAGCAGAGGCTCCCTAGGAAGGAGGAACAAGCCCGAGGACTGACTCAGGGACCAAGGGGGTGGCAGAGGACAAGCCTGTGGACGAGGGCAGAGCAGGGTGCAGCACCCTTTATGGGTGACCTAGCCTGGGAAGAGAGAGCTGGCTCAGAGAGGCTGGCCCTGGAAACCTGTGTTGGCAAAAATGTGGGGACCATGTATGGCACTAGAGGACTGTGGAAGAACATAGAGATAGGGTCCCCTATCCAGGGCCCTAGCCTCCATTTGCTGCAGAGATAGAGCTCCAGGACCCAGAGGGCAGAGACCCCACAGCCCAGGTCCCACAAGACAGGGAACTGGGGCAGACCTCCACACCATAGTGACCTGACAACTCTCCAGACACCCAGTGCCCTCAGGTAGGGACAATGAGGTCACTGGCTCCTTCCCAGCCTTGCTGCTTCATCCCCTCTGCCCCCACCCTGGCCCCAGCCCCAGCCCAGTCCCTGATACTCAGAGTCCACAGCAGGGGGAGAGATCTGAGCTCCTTTCCACCATCGCCCAATCCCAGCAGTTTGCAAAGAGGGCTACGCTCCAGCAGGTCCGGGAAGTGGGGTGGGGGAGGATGGTGGGGAAATGCTATGCCTGTCCCTAAGGGAAGGAGTCAAGCTCAGGCCTGGGTGGGACACTGAATAGCCCACAGGACAGAATAGTCCTCAGAAGGTCCCAGCACTAGCCCTGCCTGGTCCTGCTCAGCCCAGCCTGCTTCCCAGAGAGGCCTGGAGTTTGTGCCTTGGCTCAGCTACCAGGGAGGCAAAGGCTTTCCATAGGCTGGCCCCAGAAAATCAAAGTTGTTTAGTTCCTAGAGGTGATAGAGGATTTCTCTCTGAGGTCACCCTGCCCAGGGAGGCCCCTGCACATGGGAGGTCCCAGCTCAACCAGGGAGGGCCTCCTAGGTTAGGCAGGACCCCATCAAGCCGAGAGAGGGCCTCAAGCTAGGAACTGAAATCTCCCAGAGTCACTGGATTTGAAGTGGTGAAGAAATCCCTGGGTTTCTAGGACTAAGCCTCCTAGTTTGTTCGTTTCATTTAGGGGCTGTAGGAACTGTCATTCCTATATACACCCCCCTCCCTTCACAACCTTCACTAGCATTTTCTCTTAACAAGGTTTGTTAACTATTAAAGTTAAAACATACATTTGACTTGTCTCACTTATGCTACAACTATCAAAATTGCTAATAAGAATGTGAACTTAATTAGTAACTTTACGCAGATAAGTCAGCCACAAATAAACCAAAAGTGAAATCTGTAAAGCTTTTAGTATTTTTAGTGCTTCTAGAAGATTCTCTCTTATGTCATTTAATGGTAGATTGATCTAGGCTTCTAAATATGTTTTTCTTTATGTTTCAATGCCTGGGACATCGTTAAAATGGTGAAGCAGTTAGTTACATCAAAATGTTCTGAGCAACATGACCAGCAACACTTGAAAAGGCTTTGGCAGAAACTGGCACCAACTGGTTTCCTCTGTAATGAAACTGCTTGCTGGAAAATAAGTGAGCGGCCAGAATGACACTGTAGGAAGACATGTATGGAAGTTGCTGCAAAATTTCCAGAAAGAAAAGTATGATGAATAGAAAAGGAAAAATATTTGCACTCAAGTTACATGTGCAGAGATACCTCACGGCACATCCCGCTCTCTGAGGCTGGGTTCATGTGTGTTCATAAAAATGCACAATAAGGACACTGTGGAAAGTTATACTGTGAATATTAAATATGGTGGAAAAACTCAAGGAATTCACCTAAATGCTGCACAGTTTAATCCCAAATATCAACGGTAATTCTATAATCAATCCATAATAACCAAAACACCTCACAACGTGGGTCTGAAGAAAACAGTAATATTCCACCTCTAAGGGAGCCTGGGAGCTCCCCACGTGAACTGATGCCAAAAGGCTGAGGCAGCACACATCAGCCGTATGACCCTGGGGATCTATGTGGATGCCCCCCTCTAAGCTACAGTCTGTTCTCTATCACATCTTTCCTTACAGGCACTACCTAGGTGGGTAATACTGAGCTGAAGGGAAAAAAAGGATAAAAACTCATTAAGAAAATCACTTTTTCAACTCTGGTGATGGATATATTGATCAACTTGATAACTATTTCACAGTAAACAGTACATCTGAAATGTATCCACTTTTATTGGTCAATTAAACCCCATAAAGTTTGTTAAAAATTACCTCTGGCAGGGCGGCGCCTGTGGTTCAGGGTAGGACGCCAGCCCCATATACCGAGGGTGGCAGGTTCAAACCCAGCCCCACCCAAACTGCAACAAAAAATAGCCGGGTATTGTGGCGGGAGCCTGTAGTCCCAGCTACTCAGAAGGCTGAGGCAAGAGAATCGCCTAAGCCCAGGAGTTGGAGGTTGCTGTGAGCAGTGATATCACGCCACAGCACTCTACCAAGGGTGACAAAGTGAGACTCTGTCTCTACAAAAAAAGAAATAAAATAAAAAATTACCCCCGGCATTTAGCCATTGATAACTTGAAAAGCTATTAAAGCCCAGACTAACCTCGTCCTTTGCCTGTGAAACTTAGAGGCCTGAGCCTGTGCCCAGACGCGTCCCCCTCCCAGATGGCGACGAGGCCCCACCCCGGACTGCTCCAAAGGTGGCTCAGGACGTCCCCACAGCTTCTAACTCGCCCCTCCTCCCCCCCACACACACCCCACACTGGAGCGCACACACTTGGCCCGCTGCATCACCGCGCGTCTTTGCTGGGCTTTGCACCCCGGACCCCAGGGAACCCGGCGCCCTCAGCACCTCCGGCTTGGCGTCTGCGTCAATGGCTCCCACTGCCCCGCTGTGGGCTCCCCGGGGTGGATAATGCCCGGGCGGCCCGAGAGAACCACAGGCAGACTCCCGGGAGCAGAGCACCTCGAGGCCATGGGCCGGCCTAGGACCTGCGGGCAGGGACCAGGACCCTGGGCCTGGATCTGGGTGGGACCCTCACCGGGACTTGGCACACGCTCGCCGCTACGTGGCCGGGGCGCCTCCCTTCCGGCCGGCGGGCGTAGAAGGAAACGCGCGGCGCGGGCCCCAGTGACGCGAGTCCAAAAGGGGGAGGTTGGTAGCGCCGGGGTCCAGGGACGGGTTTCTGCCCGGCCTCCTCCTTCAAGACCTAGATCCGCCCCCTGACCGGTCTCCTCCCTGCACCTGGGTCTCAAGGGCTTTTAATGTCCCAGTGTTACTTCCCCGGGTCCCCACCAGTACTTCGTCACTGTCCCTATACTACATTACTCTGTTAGGAAAGCTATTCCCTGGAGGCGGAGAAATAGACGTGTGGGCTGGGCCAAGTAAGGGGATCTGCCCAAGGGTGGGCAGCAACCCCTCTCTGCCGCCCTCTCCCAGTCCCGCCTGGCGCTCCAAGGCGCTTGGATTCCCAGAGGGGTGGGGCGAGAAGGTCCGGAGCCCAGGCCCCTGGCTGCGGGAGGCCCCTCCAGCCCTGAACACCCCAGAATGGTTCAGAATGAGGCAAGGGCTTCTGGGCGCATCCCAAAAGTCCGCACTGTGGTGGGCACGTTTAGTTGATTGATTGATTGATTGATTGATTGATTAAATAAAGGAAGGAAACCTTAGGAATCACGCAGGCCCTTCCACTAAGAACCTGGTTTTCCTCCCCCTGTCCTTTGCATGTGTCTTCACATTCAGTGTTCCTTCTGGGGTATGCCAGAACTTTTCCAAAGGGCTTGTAGACAAGCAGTTTCCATCTTCTTGAAGAGTTTGGGCACTTTTTAACAAGTTGTGTACAGACGGGTCTAATGTCACTCTTTGGTAAATGACAGCTCTTTTTCTGTTATCTTTAGCCAGTAAGTGATAGGTTCATCCAGTCTCAGCATGGAGAGTAGTAGTTTCTATTGCTGGCCCTAGGTGGACTAGTTGTGTGCACAGGTAGGTGGTAGGTAGAGGCCTAGATAGTGCCTGAGCCCAAGGCAGAAGCTGTTCTGAGATCCTGTACCACCGTTTGACTGTCCCCTTGGATGGGTGCCCCAGTGTAATCTGGGTAGTATACCAGCCTATGGCCAAAGCCTTGACTTCCAAGATTCATGGGCAGAGAACATATGCACGTGTTCTGCCACCCTTACCAACAGGCTTTTTAGCTTCCTAAGTTCTTAATAGAGGCCCAAATGCAAGGAATAGTTTTTAAAATAGTATCTTATTGATTTGATTAATCACTTTCTGTACTTGGAATGATAAAGCATTGAATTCAGAATTACCTGCGGGTTAGTGTCTATTACAAAAGTAAAAATGGAGATTGGACGTCAAACCAGTGGCTACTTCTTTGCAAACTCTTACTCCTAAGCGGACATTCATGCTCTAAGAGTGTTTCCTCCTGGGAGGATGTCACAGGATCAGAATGATCAGACCTTCCTGTATAGATGGGTTACTGCCTTGACCATGCTCTGAGAATTACAATTAATGTTTTCATTGGACAGTTTAGCTGTAAACTGTCATTCTACAAGGCTTTACATATTTTAAAACCTATTTGCATTTCTACCTGCAGCGGTGGCACTTTTTGTACTATTCTCATAGTATGATAGCAGGTATGATCTCCTTAGGGATGAGTCTTGTGTCCCCAGCATAGGGATTGGGCATTCAGATCTAGGATCTCAGCTCGATTTTGTAATTTTCAGTTCTAGTAAACATCAGCATCCATAAATTCAGTGCAAATAAAGTGATTTTACATTTGTCTTTATGAATTTCATTTTAAAGCTGTGTTAACTAAAGTTTCTCAAGCCATCATATTGCTTTTTAACCTCTTTCCCAAGAAGTCTGTTTAGAGTGGTGGCAGAAAGAAACAGCACCTAGTACTGCAAATGACTTTTACATGTAAGAGCCTTGTGTGGTCCATGTTGTTTATCAGTCACCTACTCTGAGATCTGGGACATTTTAAAAGTAGCCACAGCATTAGTACAAAAAGATAATCTATAAAGCATAAATACTTTTTTATAGTCTATTTATTATAGTGACCTATGAGCACTCTTTCCAGAAGGTTTTAAGTTTTTGGAACTTTATGAAGAATTTCTTTCAGCTCAATTGAAAAGTCTTTTATTTGTGTGGATTTGAGGCTCACCCCAAGCAGCCACAGACGCCAGCTTTAGGCATGTGAACATTCTGCCAAATTAAACAGCTGCAACAAACATCACAGCCATTATCTGTAACTACCAAACAACTTTGTCAAGGAAAGCTCCATGAATATTTTATATAACATTCAAATAAGGTGATGAGGTTTACCTCACCATCCGTCAATAACAGAAACCAAAACCTAAGAATTCAACTGGCCATACGAAGCGGGTAGACAGATGATGATCTTCCAAGCCCTGGACCCAAGGTCTTAATCCCTCGGCTCTGGGTGGGCCTGAGCCAGTTTGCCCACAGACAACGCCCCTCCCCCAACTGGAGGAGGTGTCACTTTACATCTAGGGTAAGGACCTCTTTCAGCGCCAGAAGGGGAGGGCAATGCACACAAACTGGTTGGCCCTGCGGTCTCCGCTGTCTCCCGCCCTCCCAGCCTCCCAGTTTGCCCTGGAGTCATGAAGATCTACCCAGGTAGGGGTAGAGATGCCGCCCCCGCCTCCATAGTGAGCATTAGTCCCAAAGCTGTCCTCCCCCCTCCCACACCAGTTCTCTGAGGGGTGTTGGGCCATCAGGGAAAATGTGGGGGGTTCTCGTGAGGATCAGACAGTGTTCTGGGCTCTCCACTGGCGGTGGCGGCCCTGAGCTAAGGATCCCAGCCTGGATGTCACTCCAGGACCCGGGGAAACACCGCGTCTCCGCACGTCCTTACCCAGCCCCGCAGCCCTGGCTCCTAGAGCGCTCCAGTTCTCCAGACACGCTCTGTACGTATTCGTTTGGGTGGGAAGCACTCTCCTAGGCTGACTGACCTAAGGACTGGAAAGTGACTCTGCAGGACGCAAATGTGTCAGGATGTTCGGGGCGCTGGGCTTTGCTGAGGCAAAGAAGCCCTAGCCTCGACATATCCTGGTGTCTGCCTCCAGCGCAACCCCCGGCCAGGACCGTGGGGTTCCCTGGCCAAGCCCTGACCTTGCCCAGCACTTCTTCCTGACCCAACGTACCCCCAGATTCCCCATGGGTCCTGTGTACCTGTGAGACTATCTAAAGCCTTCTTTTAACTTGTGCTCACACTGCTCGCCCCCGGACCCCCCTGGACAGGCTGCTTTCCCGGGTGTCCCAGCTGACTGCTGGCTAGTCTTCCGGTCCTGGATTCCTAACCCTAGGAGGAGGAAGCTAGACAGGCTTGTTCACAGGCCTAGGTCATGAAAGGCCACTGTCATCCCCGGTGGTCCCCGGCCTAGGCAGGGCCCAGTCTTCCGGTTTGGAGAGAGAGGCTGAGAGGTAGGGAAGGATCCCAGGGGAAAGAGGCCCCTGGGGGGTGTTTCCTGCTCTGAACCAGGAAGGTCAAGGGAGGGAGCAAGTTGGAACAAGTCACAGAGCTGCTCCTTCCTGCAACCAGTCAGAAGTACAGATCCAGTGGAGTCAAATACAAAAGTTTATTTTAGAGGAAAGGAGAGAAGAGAGGAGAGGAGAGGGAGCAGTACCTCTGCTCAAAGCCACCTTAAGGGAAGAGGTAACCACTGCTGGCACCTGTCCCATTTGCCCTGTCTTTCCATCAGTTTGGGGCTTTGGTTCTGCCAAAAGCAGGCTCTTACCTGAGATTTGGAAGCTGGAAAAGGGACGGAGGTCGTGTCCACTACCATTCTATGCTCTTTTTCTGTTGACCAGCAAGGTCATGCTAGGGTGGGGACCCTGAGCAAGGTTCCAGTGTCTCCTCTGAGCCAGCTGGGTGCCAGGAGACAGGAGCAGCAGTAGCAACAGGAGCACCTCTCTGTTTTGGCTGCCAGGTCCTGGGATGCCAATTCTGGTTGTTATGTAGACTCAGCACTCCAGTAGCCACCCCAGAGGTAGAGCTCCACCCCTTACACACCCACCATGTGCCAGTTGTTATGATTCTGGAAGTCACTCCTAGAGGCCAAGCTCAAAAGCTATTCCTCCAACTCTCCCAGCCGTTTTGCAAGCATCTGATTATGTCCAGTAAATCAACCCCTGCCTAAAATGCCTACAGTGGTCTCAGCGCCTGTAGCTCAAGGGCTACGGCACCAGCCACATACACCAGAGCTGGTGGGGTCAAATCCAGCCTGGGCCTGCCAAACAACAATGACAACTACAACCAAAAAAAAAAAAAAAAAAAAAAACAGCTGGGCACTGTGGTGGGCAACTGTAGTCCCAGCTAATAGGGAGGCTGAGGGAGGCTGAGACAAGAGAATCACTTAAGCCCAAGAATTTGAGGCTGCTGTGAGCTGTGACGCCACAGCACTCTACCCAGGGTGACAGCTTGAGACTCTGTCTCAAAAAAAAAAAAAAACCTATAGTGGGTTTTATTTCCTATCCCCGATTGCCACAGCATTTGCTGCCAGAAATGACTACTGCATCAAGACCCTCAAGACAGCATGAGAGGAGTCATGGGCAGGGTCAGTGCCCTGCAGCCAAAGACCTCCAGGAACACACCTGTCATTGACCAAGTTGATTTCCCTACTCACTGCAGTGAGGGAGAGCACACACCACAGGTGGCCACAGAGTCTCAGCAGGGAGGTATTAGAAAGGGTGTAGATGTGAGCTTGTAGGAGGTGATTTTAATGAAAGCTCAAGGAAACGGATTTCTCTGATTGGATGCTCAGAAAGAGGGGAGATTACATGACTATCATAATAAATCTCACCTAGAAGGAAGGAAGACTAGTGTGGAGTTGAAGCTGTAACTGGTGAAGAAGCAGTCATCACTCATATTGGCCAGGGGACAGGTTGGGCAGTATTCATATTGTCATCTGTATTTAGACATGATTACAGAGTGCTGCTGCTTTTGCCTAGCTCCATCACAGTCACAGAATGGCCTTGTCTCCTGTTGTGTTGGTGTTCTGTGAAATTGTTTGTGTTCAGCAGGAGAACATCATGGTCTAACTGTGGGGGCTGGTCCAGCTCTCAGATATCAGGGGCAGTTGTGCCCTCGCAGCAACAAGAATGCATATATACAGGCTAGGAAACTGTAAGCCCTGAGCTACCATGACAAAACTTTTGGTAAAACTTGTTTTGGGTGCCTTGGAAGGTAGACCATGTACCTGAACGAGTCTATCAAAATGTGTGATAAGCCATTTGTGCAGTCTCTCTCCTATTATCGAGGCCTCTGTCTTCATAAGGAGGTTCTTATGATGTAATTGTGTAATTGAAGGGGGGAAACCTGCTCCTGGTTTATAGATGGTCCCAAAGCAGATGATTGCAACACCATAGCCCCATTAGTGTGTCCGTAAAAAACAGTGGTAAAGGAAAATCCTCCCAGTGGTCACTACTTCAAGTATGACATATGGTTGTTGTACACTTGGCCTGGACTGAAGATAGTCAGAAGTATGAATAGACATTGATTCTGAACAGTGGCTAGTGATTTGGCTGGATCATCTGAGACTTGGAAAGAATCAGATTGGAAGATTGCTAATGAGATAGTCTGGGAAAGGATGGTTCTCTCCAGACAAGCATAGGCTGAAGAAACATTATTACATGTGAATGCTCATAAAAAAGCACCTACTGGAGATGAAGTTCCCTATAACCAGGTAGGCAACATAGTCCTTTCTGTCACTGCAGTCATTCTCTGTACCCAGCCATCTGAATGGATGCTCAGGGAGCTTGTGTACAGAGCAGCCAAAGAGGCAGGGGAGAAGGTTGTGCATGTCCTCAGCATTGTGACCTTTGTTTCGCTAATTCTGACCTGGTTACCATCACTGCTAAGCATCTAAGCTGCCAACAGCAGAGACTAACATTGAGTCCCTGACACAGTGCCATTCCCTGAGGAAACAGCTCGCCACTTAGTGGAAAGTTAATTATATTAGACCCAGGAAGAAGCATCAGTTTGTCCTCCCTGGAATTTATACTGGATATAGATTTTCTTCCCTTACCTGTAATGCTTCTCCCAGAACCACCATCTATAAATTTAGAGAATGAATGCCTCGTGCACCTTAAAGGTATCCCAGAGAACATTTCTTTCTTTTTTTTTCTTTAATAAGCAGAAGTTTAATAATTCATGCTATGTCATCATGCAGGGAGGCCTCAGTTTAAAAGTATTTCTCTCTAAAGACAGTTGCTTAGGGATCTTCCTTAAATAGTATTTTAACAGGGCTTGGCGCCTGTGGCTCAATCAGCTAAGGCGCCAGCCACATACACCTAAGGTGGCGGGTTCGAATCCCCAGCCTGGGCCCGCCAAACAACAATGATGGCTGCAACCAAAAAATGGCCAGGTGTTGTGGCGGGCATCTGTGGTCCCAGCTACTTGGGAGGCTGAGGCAGGAGACTCGCTTGAGCCAGGGAGTTGAAGGTTGCTATGAGCTGTGATGCCATGGCACTCTACCCAGGGGGACAGCTTGAGGCTCCGTCTCAAAAAAAAAAATAAATAGTATTTTAACAAAGAGCCATAAATCCTAGATAGTGGCAAGACCAAAAGAGAAGGCAGTTCAAGTCTTTTTTTTTTCCTAGTTTCTCACCTTACACTTTCGCACATTTTTTTTTAATTTCAGATTAATATGAGGGTACAAATGATTAGGTTACACTGTTTGCATTTGTTAGGTAAAGTCCCTGTCATAGTTGTGCCACTCACCCAGGAGATGTGCCATGTACCCTTAAATTGTACCTGTCAAGTGAGAAGACAACAATATCCCC